>CABHPH010137834.1:0-48763 GCA_902168325.1 Peromyscus nudipes | reverse complement strand
TGTATCAGGTATTAGTCTCATGGAGAGATCTGAAGAGGGAATACGCCTCCTAGTGTGAAGTTGGGGTAATTTCAACTTACGTAGCTGGGTTGTGTAGAGTATCATTTCCATAAAAGGTCTAAAAATGTAAGAACATTCAAGATCATTCTGTGTAATATTCTAAGGAAGAAAAATGTTCTTCATATTTTTTTTGTTTAAAATAACTTGAGTCTGCTTAAAGTGAAAGATATTTATAATTTATCATCTATTAAAAAATAAACAGCATATGGATCTAAGTAGCTAATACAAAGGTAAATTTAATATTTTTTAACCTTAACATAACCATACATCACAAGAGTAAAGGGAAATGAATCACTAAATTTTTTATAAAATAAAACTAATACATTTGATTTCATCTGTATGTGCATGCATGTATAACAAGGATTAATGAATTAGATTATGCAAAGCTTTGAAACAACTATAAATATGGGAAGAAACTGCACTACTTTTATAAAACATTTCACCCATTCTACTGCTACTTTGATATGATTTTCTGCTAGTAGACTGTAGTAGATACATACTGATGTCTCTGGTAAACACAGATGTCCGTATTATAATATATTGCCCGATAAAAATCGTAAGTCACCATAGGACTCAAGGACCCAGGGACCATATATGCCCATCCATGAATTTACTGAACAGAGAAGCAAAACCTGATGAGGGAAACTGGTCCTTGAACCATTTCAGTAAGTTGAGATGAATGGAGGCATTTCCCAAGAGAAGGAGAACAATTACATCACAAGAGATCCCAAGAAACTACTTTAAGAACTGTCCACAACCTACCTTCAGGTCAGCATGTTCCGATCTTGCTGTGGAATATCCTACCAATTTACATCACTTTGCATTTCTAATTAATCTTACAATTAAAAAATATAACACACACAAGATCGTCAGTTAAATTTGAATTTAGATTGCCAGTGAAGTATTTGTGATGTTCCTTATAATATATGAGATATACATAAGTGAAATTACCTATTTTTTATCTGAAGTTCTCATTTAACTGGGCATCTGTATTTTAATTAGGAAATTCACAATTTATACACAGTTGTTTGTATGTAGAGAAAACAATTACCCTCCCATCCTAGAAGTCCAGTTTGTAGATATATTCAACATACTAAATTATTTGATCTACCACAGAAACGTGACTCTGGTCACGTTTTCTTATTGAAAATGTAATTTAATTGTTTAAAAGTCTTTTATACATTATATTTTAGAATTTTTATGAATTCATTGAATTTATATACTATGTTTTCCTTTCCAGATTAAATCTAAAATTGATAAGATCTGATCATGCACAAAGAACCATGTGTCAATCTATCAAAAGTTTAGAAGAGAAAAAGTGGGGGCATGTCATGGTGTGCTGTGCTGGTCATTACATTTCAATTTCTTGCCAAATGGCCATAGGAACAGAATTATGAGTCTTTGATTGCATCTTACTCAGAAAAACTGGATTTAAAAGTATAATTCAACACAAGTTGTCTAAGACTTACATATTTTTAGTTTAAAAAAATGGTTTGGAAATGTAACATAGAAATGATTTAGTATTTCTGCAGTATTGACCAAAGCATCCACAAATAGATTTAGAAGTATATTTGGATTAAATATCAGGAATATGAGTGACAAGCTATAATAGACAAACCTATCTTTGAATTTGGATCTTTTATGATTCTTCCTAAAAATTATAAACTTCTTAATCTTTTGTAAATCACACTAAACTGTCTTAAAAGACATTTCTGCAGAATGAAATATGCTGTACTGTGTGTGAATTTGTCATTTGATACTAGCAAATTAAAAGTATGGTTAAAATACACCAATAACAATTTCTTGTAAAGTGTTCATTGGAAGTAACATGAGATTAAACCATGATATTTCTGAAGTGCAGCTATTGGTTTTATTGACTTGATTTTTAATTTTTTTTCTGGTTTAACATGAACATGGTTGATCATTTGACTGAAAAAATAAAACAAAACAATACAAAACATTTTCCACTAAGAATACCACAAGAAACCTCGAAAAGCTCTTAAATTTTTCCATGAATGAAAAAGAAAATTGCTTCAGTCAAGAAAGAGAGTACATTATCTTCTGTGCATTATAAGATACAATCTTTGGCTAAGCACAGTATCCCAATTGTGAAATCATTCCAGGGACCAAAAATAGATGTTAAGATCCTACAAAGCAACAAGTCACAGGTTAGGAAAGGTGCTATTTTATCACAGGAGTGGTGCTTCATTGGAATGCTTTCTCAAAGGCCTCATTTTATGGGAAATATATTTTTAAATTAAGTCAAAGTAGGTCCTTATTCAAAAGAGGATGTTGAGTTCTGATTTAAGCTGCTTAGGCATTAGCTATAGAATATCCAACAGTAACTCTTCAGTAATCTCTCCTAAGTCATAACTATTGTGTGCTGAAAGATTATGATTTAAAGTAAGAAGTTCAGGTATTTTGAGCCAGAAATACCAATACTCCACAGGCAGTAAAATCTTGACAGAACAGTAAGTAGCATAATAAAAAAAAAGGAAGAGAAATTGGTCTATATTCTATCAATTTTATGTCTTGCTAGCACAATCAGAAAGCTTTTTGGTATTTTACTTCATTTATTGTTCACTAAGGGCATGGAGTATGAATGAATTTTACCCAATGAGACCCTAAGAGCACGTGCTTCAGAAACAGGTGAATCGAGGTTGACAGAGGCGCTGCAATTTCCAGCTGTGCTGTGAGGTCTCCCACTCCTCCCTTTGTCTCTCTGGCTCTTTAAGTGAAGAACATGTATATCCTGGAGAGATGATGTTAGGCATATCAGTAATAGTATAAGGAAGCTGCAGGTGAAGTCTGGCTGACGCAGAAAGCCATGGATGTCAGTAATACTGCTGTTACGCAAGTAACTGCTAGCTGTCCTTACAGGTTCAGTGTCTGCTCTTCTAATGTGGTGATTCTAATCAGAATTGTCTGGATAGACAGAGATAATTTTAAAAAATTATGGAGGACAGACTTTTGGGGTATTCGAATGAACGAGAAATCAACAGTCTGCTAAATTTAGACATTAAGAATAATTTAGCTTGTTTGTACATTCTTATTCATGTCTTCTAAAAAAGAACAAAATATAAGGGTTGGGAACCTACAAACTATCCATGATTAAATGATAATTTAGTTGAAAGTGAATAAAGCATTAAAAAAATTCAATTAGGTAGCTATTAAAATGAAAATATATAAGGTAAGGGTCAATTTTCACAAATAGATGTTGCACTATTATCTTTTATGTTTATCTTCACATGACACAATTCATAAGTTATTTACTTATGTTACAGTAATAGATACTTGAGTAATAATAATTTCAACCAAGGGTGAAATAAAATTACACAGAAATAGCTATAACATGAAATATTCACTTTATATTACAAACAATTTTAGTTAGCAAAAGAAGAAATATTGTATTCATAAAAAGTTTATGTTATATTCAAAATATTATTGATGTCAAAGATAAATTTTCTATTTTATTTGGAATACATTTTCCAAATATCTCTGAATTGCTTATTTACTTTCTCCCAATTACCTGAAAGCATTCAATCCCTGGTTCTTTGGCAGAAAGCTTAGCAGCTAAACTCTTGCATTTTCTTGAATTACATGTGAGTATAGTGCTTCCTGTTTTTCATGTGGGGATCACATGGTACACTCACACGCTACAGTAAGCAGCATTACTCTGAGTTACTTAACACACCCCCAAATAGGGTTGCCATGGAAGGAAAATGCATAAAGAATAAAGGAAAGCTGGAGGGATCTCCGAAGCAATACTTTTATACTTCAACATGGTATAATGTTTCTTTCTGTGTTTAGCACTGACAGGTATATTTTTCTTCCTTCCATAATTCAAGATGTTGATTTTGATGTATAAAACCTTTTAAATCTGTTCCCCATCTGGTATAGAAGCTATTATTTCCTTTTGGTGTCCTATAGTGGAGCAGAGGTCAAATGAACAGCAGCCTAAGGAGTCCCTGGGTTTGATTCTGGGCTTGAATGCTGCCTGGAGTGTCTCCTGCTTTTGAGAAGTTTGACAGAACTATCTTCTATTAGCCTTTAGGGTGAGGTTCAAACTCTGTACATCCCTTTTGCCTCTTTCCTAGCACTATTAGTTTGGGGAATTGGAGGTTTGAGTAAGTGATGTGACTTGCCCTCTCATTCCCAGCGTCTGGCACACAATGTTAACCATTCTCCTGCTTCTCTGTTCTGGGAAAGCAAAGCTGTTTTCATGATATTAACTTGGTCTCTTTCTCCACTGATCTGAGAAACATTTGTATGTTTAAATGAGTCATAATAACTATAGAAGTCTTAAATTTTAGGCTTTAAAAATATTTACTCTAGATAAGTAGTACCAGATTAGAGAAAGGTACAATGAATTTAAACGCTAGCACAATACCCAAATAATGTATTAACTTACAAAAAAAATCAGTTATCACAGATATTTAACCTTTAGTTCCACAGTAATATTTTATTGTCAATCTTTCTTTTATTTATTTCTTGTGTATATATAACTGCATTGAATTAAAAAATCTATGCCACAAAATATAGATAATAACAAACTTTAGGAAATAAATTGACATTCCAAGAAAACATGACTACTATTTATGTTCACTTAAAATGCACTGACTATGAATACATCAATTTCAGTTTGTTTTTAAAAGCATTTTATAATTCATAGGATTTTATTAAGCCTTTTCTCATCTATCTGTGGAAAAGATGATTGTATATAAAATGGGTGCTGACAGGATAATAATGAGATAGGTTGTGAAATAGTCAATGATCAACTCTAGGACTCAAAGCTGTCTCGCTGATTTTATTGCGATCTAGATGTTCATACATTAAAACATTTTCTGTTCTACAAGCGCTAATAGTCTATTGGGCATGGGCTTAAATCTCGGGCTTGACTTCCGTTCGCCAATCAATCAATGAAATTCGGAGACTAATTAATTGTTTCTTCAAGAATAGATAAATGTAGATACATATTTTATACAGTGCTTATATGGGATGTAATTAATTCGAGTAGCACAGAAATGAACAAGGACTTTGAGAGTTACCATAAATTTATCTTAGCTACCAGCAGTTTTCATTGGAAAGTCCTTATGGTAGTTTAATGTCAAGGACGCTCACCACAAATATGCCTGTAGTAAAAGAAAAGCAGAGGGAAAAACATAATTTGTAACATTGTTGAAATAATCCTCCTGCTTCAGTTTTCCAAGCTCAGGGATTACAGGGGTACACCACCACATCTGGATCCTTTAAATGATTATGATATGTTATTTAATGACACATTGAAGAGAATAAGATACTATAATTCAGAATGTTTCACCCAAGCTCTAATGTCAGCTCCTGATTAGATTGAGTCCTTTAAGAAAATGAAAAGCAAATTACTCAGTTAACTATAATCTCAAATAAACAATGCTTAATTTTTACATGGACCATGAATGACCTGAGACATATTTGTTCTAAACTACTATTTACTGTTTATCTGAAATTGCAATTTAACAGAGCATCTTTCTTTATTGTACAATCTCATACCTAGTTGAAATGTTAATTAATGAAAAAATAATGAATACAAGAACACCACTGCTGCTGTATTAGGAAGTCTACACGTATCATGGAAGGAAGTGTACACATGCTTTTTATAACTTGTAGAAAACTTAAAAGTGTTGTGGTAACTCTGTATCTGAGGTAATGAGCTCTCACTGCTTCTCACTGTCCACCTTCCAAAATCTGTAGAACTTTAGTCAGGGTGAAGAAACTTGGTCCTCTGCAACCTTGCTTCTGAAAGACCCTTGATGGATGCAAAGTCCGCATGCAGGTAAAGAGACCAAAGAAGCCCTTTTGATTTCAACTTCATTGCCTCAATCAAGATCCATCACATACTGGCATACTCTTGAGCAAGTGAATTCCCTTGTTATGCAGAAAAAGAATCTGGTTTATGAAAGCAAGCTCAGCCAATGATGCTTTGAGTCAGAAAAGAAAGGTCCGCTATACTGAGGATACAAATCTTCACAACCTAACCAAGAACTACAGAAGGAAATCAGCAATCTTCCAAGCCATGTAACACGCATTATCTTGGCACCATCAGCTCTATTAAGGGAATGTATGCTAAACATGTTTATTCATCTGACAAAACTGATGAACAAAAATCTTTAAATAAATAATCAGAGTGCCAGTTTTGCTGAATAGCATGTCATGTGGACACTTCATTTACTATTTAGCTGAAGGCTATGTAGAATAAAAAGCAGCGGCCAAGTAGACACTAACTTTTAAATATAGATGAGGGCTTATTAGTAAGCATGCCGTTCAATATTTTCAAGAGCAACTTGTAAATTTATATGTTGTTCCTTGCTACTTTTTTTTCTGGTCATCTGTGACTTTCTTTTCAGAGCTCATATTCTTCATGGATATTATTTGATGCTATTATAGTACAATAAGAAATGCAATTGAGCAGGCCTTCTGGTACAACAAGAGATCACAAATATTAGTTTTTGATTTTGTCATTAACATTAATATGGATTTTTCTCACAGATCCCTTGATTTATCACAGAATAGCAAATTGTGGGTCACATTTGTTCTTAATTTAAAATAGAAAATTTTAGAGATGGAAGAATGCCAAAATATTCTTTAACAATTTTCTGTGATTCAAATATTAAACTCTTTTCAAGACCTAGATACTGGACATCACTATTCATGCAATATGCCATCATGTCATATAGCTGAAACTTTTGTGACCTTCTTTAAAAGGAACTAGTACATCTATGGGAAAATGTACCATAGAAAGTGATACAGTTGTTGATCCCATCAATAGACAATTTTTATAAAAAATAGTATAGAAAAATATTTGAAAAACTCATAGTGGATTGCTTTCCATTGAAAACTATTTAACACTTACATTATTTTCTTTATATTTTAAGTTTATATTAGTATCCCATTAAATGAAACGGCTTCTAATGACATTTAAGATACATTAATGCATTGCCTATACAGTTCTGGTAACCCCTGACAAACTTATGAGTCATTCATCTGCTCATTAGCACTTTTTAAACTTTGTAATAAATAGGAGTTATACAGTAATTTATGTGAAAATAAATGTACAATTAATAATATGCAATCTTACTTTCAATGAGGAAGATAGATATTAACTTTTATATATACACTAGTAATGATTTATCCAGAAATATACACATTTCACTCACATTTTTTAGAATTGCCATCATATAAATAATGTGAGAAGTATGGAATATCATATTCTCAGTCTGGTTCAACTAAAAAGAATGTATTTCAACCTGAAACAGAATCTTTCTCCCTGAAGCTTACTGAAGAACGGCTAAGCTGCAAAGAGAGATGCTGACGGGGAAGGAGTCCAGGAGGAAGGGACAGAGGCAAGGATTCTGCAAGTGAGGACCAGGCTGGCTTGAGGGTTCACTTTGAGATGCTACATATTAGAAGGCACCTTTACCTTGTAAAATATGGATGACAAAAGATTAAATTCATAAGCAGAAATCAAAACCTCTGATAATAATGCAGCTATGACTACTAATGGGGATTTTTTTACCAGAAGAATGTCAGTAGAATAATAAATTCCATACAAACTGTAGCATTCCCTGGACTTGTTTAAAACTTCAATTTAGTACCGAAACAGAGGTGAAAAAATAAAAAAGTCATGTTTACAATAAATTAGAAAATTGTCTCTCAAATACCAGCTTTGTTTCTTTTATAATTTGTTTCTGTCGATTATTATTATTGTCTTGAAATCACAGAAAGTTACATATAAAATCTTATGAGACTGACTAAACTAATATTCCTGACCATATTTAACAAAATACAAAGTGAATAAACGGTATGGAGCTGTAACTTAGATGCTTGCTCATTTACAATGGAATAACTGATTATATTAAATTCAAATGCTGTCAAAAAGCATTCAGTACACACACCCTGTATACTGAACACAAATGTGGAACCTGGCACACACTGAAGATGCTCAGTCACTTTCATTATTCTGCAGGTAGACAACTTCATCTCATATAAAGTCTTGTTTTTATTATGCACTATAAAATACCTCATGCAGATTGTTAAAAAGCAATTTGTTGGGAATATTTAACAGTCCCAATACCCAAATTCTCACATAGTAGTTAAAACATAGTAGTTAAAACTTACTCAAAATGTTAAAAAAGTGTATAATTATACACTTGTTTGAAAACCATGTTAGTTTATATTTTTCTATCTTCTTTTAAGAAGTAAGAAAAACAGTCATAGAAATAATAGCAGTAGGATAAAATATATTTTTCCTCTTTCTAGAACGCATGATTAAATACCAGATAACATCTACTGCTCAACAATTATCCAGTAGATCCAAAGGCACAAAATTATGTGCATTTAATTGTCTCATCATGTATTCTGAAGTCCAGGTTCTGATCATGAGTTTTAAACATATGCTAAGATTATGAAAGTGAAATAACTTTGGAAACTTTGCAAGGTATTTTTAATAGGCTGCTCTTGTTCTTCCAATCTAATAAATTCAGCCAACGTAGGATGGAGAAACTGTTTAGTTTCATTTTGAGAATGCTTGTTCCTTTCAGCCTCCCCACTCTGTGTTAATTTTATTTTATGCGCATGGTTGCTTTGCCCAGGTGGATGTCTCTGTAATGTATGCATGCATTCCTTGCAGGGGCCAGAAGAGGGCAATGGATCCCTTGGACCTCGAATTATAGATGATTGGGGGCCACCTTTTTGGTGCTAAGAAACAAACCTGGGTGGTGCAGAACAGCAGCTGGTACTTTTAAACACTGAGTAGTCTCTCCAAACAATCCCTGTGTTTTTAATTGTTTAAATGCTTACTAAAATCTTATGTATGACAGAAAAGGAAATTCCAAAAATATAGGGTCTCAAATGGATGAATAATATATTTGAGGTAACTGTAAGCATTGAAATATAATGTCTTAAGTCAAGAGGCTTATTGTTACACATGGGATCCATCAGAAATTATTCATAATTACATTTTAGAAAAAAGTATATAAAAGGCAAAACCAAACACACAAAATTGAAATATGCTATTCTGTTTCGAAAAATTCTCTTCACTGATAGATACTATCTAATTTGAGAGGTTTCACAAAATTAAAATGATAATGCAAAGTAGAAAAACCATTAATTGGAGCTTCAGAATGGATCAGCACTCTAATGAACGTAGCCAGCCTGAATTGGGTATCTGAGTTCTACATGGTGAAGGAGAGAAACAACTCCAGTAAATTGATGAAATACATTTAATTAGTTTCAGGAAGGAAACCTAGATATAAATACAAATCACTGATATCCCAATCATTAGCATTTCATATCTAAAATAATCTCTACAATTAACCACTAAGTGATATCCTCAATCTCCAGGGTGCTAAATATTCTCAAAGATGTATTTCAAGTATTTTATTTTCTTAAGTTAGCAAATTTCCATTTAAAACAAATACATTATTTCTATAACAAAGGAAAATAATGTAGCCTTTCTTCCAGAGGGATTTATTATATGATCATTCTTTCGGATAGTTTATGTGTTTCAATATAACATATACATGGAAAGCTACTAAAAAGTTTACTAATTGAAAACCAGATATGGAAATTTTTAGTGTGTTATAATTACCTATAAATTAAATGTTTGTAAATGTTGAAAATTGATTTTTTAAAAGAATCTAAGTTTTGAGGTACGTGTAATGAGAAAATAAATTATATGCTTTGTGTTGTTCATGCAAAGTAGTCATTAAAACATGGAGAGCTTGAGGGAAGCTAGCTTTTGCCTATTTCTATGCTACTATGATTAGCAATGCCTCTCCTTTAGAGCAATTCTGTAGATTGAATGCACGAATCAAAGCTATTTCAGTTACCGATGTAAGGTAAGTAAATACAAGTCCAAATATATGAGCTCATTCTCCCATGGCCCAGACAAGGTTCTTATGAAGCATTTATATAAGATCTGGAAATTTCCCTTTTTCCCTAACACGTATTTTAAATTTAGGAATAGACCCCTAGTTGTTTAATCTTCATTAAAGTGCCATGTGCTAAACAAATTTAAGCAAGCACAAAATTTTGCATGTTTAGATTAATTAAATCATTAAGTCAGGAGTTGCTGTGTTGCAAATACCCATTTGGCCTGGTTGAATTTATTATCTAATATCTGTGGGCACTGATTAGCAGTTTTACTCATTATTAAACTGAACTTGTTGCATAAATCAAGGCCCTAAAACATTACTTAATGTGGTTGTTCCCTGAGCCATTTTTAACCTTTCTGGCTCAAACACTTCACTTACTTTTAAAAGGATAAATATGTATTAATTTACTAAGCATAAGCTTGAATATAAGCCATCATATTTGAGCAATTTTTCTCTCAGCTTTGCATTTTGTTTCTTCATATTGTCTATATTTTAGACTTAGCATATATTTACCTATCAACTTCTGAATAGGCATGATTAGCAACAAAATTAAACAAAAATTAAAACTATGTATACTTCTGATATCAGTGATATACAAGAGATATTTAGGGAAAAAAGAGCAGAAGAAAAATTTCCCTCTTCATGCAAAGGAATGGATTACAAAGAAGTATATTTGAGCATTCTACCAAGAAAATTTTAACTTTTTCTCTTAAATTCAGTTATTTGACATATTTTTTTTCTGTTAGAGGCAAAAATCCCCTCATGGAAATATTTTTGTCACATCATTAAAATATTTGATTCATTCAGAAAATTAATATGTTACATCTGAAATTATATATAGAAAAATGCCAAATAGCACATATGTAGCAACGTGTGTTTCAAAGGAAATATATGGTGCATAGACTCCAAATTCACATATGTTGGTGGATATGCCTGTATGCACATGTGCATTTCATTGATACATACACATTAATGCATACATGAACACAAAAAAACTACCTAATTTTAATTGGTGGACTTATTTAATAATTTATTTACTTATTTATTTGTGTGTGTTGTATATATTTGCAAGCACTTGTGTCTATGGTAGTGTACTCACATGTGGAAGAGAGAGGAGGCTGTCAGGGTCCTGATTCTATAATTTCACTCTTAATCAATAATAATTTATACAGATTAATTTTCCCAAAAGAAATTCTAATTATACTTAAAATAAAATACTTGTGTCATGTTCACACATCTCTTCCACACAGCTTTTCCATCTACACAATTCTTCAGAGGACTGTATTTAGATACTCTACTCTTCTTGGTATGTATACCTCAGGAGATTTTCTTTAAGAGTTATCAATTATGATGTAGAAAGTGCTTATGTTGAGAACATTGGTTCATTGCCTTATTTTTCTCTCACTCAACATTACACTTGGTTATATAGTCTGACACTTGTGAATTCAGAAAATACTTGCTATAATTCCAAACATCTAGATCACAGTGTCTTGCTAAAAGATAGTCTCTTTAGCTATTTTATAATTGTTGTCATTCAGAATGTGTGCATGGTGTGTGTCGAGGAGGTAGGAGCTTCTGTCCCTTCATGTATGTGTGGAGATCAGAGGACAAAACTGTGGCAATAATTCTCTCTTCCACATTCTTGTGAGTTCCAGGGTGGGGCTCAATGTTTCCAGACTTTTGAGATAAGGGCCATGAATTCTGAATCATCCTCTCAGTCCCTTTTATGTAATTCTGATACAGTTTCTACATAAAATGCTATCACTGTAGTTTTTTACTGTCTGTTCCAATGAACAACATCTTTGAAAAATTGCACAATTGAGAACTATATAAATTATTCACATATAATAACATAATTATTCATTAATCTTGAATTGATATAAATAAATTAACACATAAATACTAATTGTTATTAATAACACCTCAATTTCTCAAGAGTGATATAGTATCACAAGGAAGGATTTATATCATTGGGAAGAAAAATATTTACCAAGTAAAACAGATTATAAATCTGTTTATTTAAAATATTATTCCTTTTTTGATTTTCACGTTAAATTTATAAGTAAAAACAACATAAAATTTTTTCTTCTCTGTACTTCAGAAAATGTTAGCAATGGATGTTATTAATTGACTATTGGATGATTTTGAGATATTAGAAAATTATCTTTGGTAAGTTTTTACCAAATTATTTATTCCAAGAAAAACTGACATTCTCGATGCTTTATGTTACTTTAGATTCAGTAAGTGTAATAAAGCAATACCACTTCAGTTCATGTAACGTCTTTACTAAGGCTTAGCCTACAGGATCTAGAAGGAATCTAATTTCAAAGGTGTATAATATATATGTACATATATATGTTAAATGTATATACATATAATATATATATATGTTAGATTCTCTCATTCTAAACTTAGTTTTATAAATTGATGTTTCAATTTTTTCCAGGCCTATGATTCTCATATGTTTGAGAAAATGTAGCTTTTAATAATAGTAAAATATAAAACATATACATTATAACGACAAAAAGAAAAAAGTCTAGGTAGATGAGTATCAATCACAGGTCTTTATACAAATATGTAATATATCTCAGCACTGGATCCAGAAGAATAGCAATTGTGAACTGTGGGATACCATCAGCTCCTGACATGTATTTCTGCAACTTAAGGTTCTCAGACAAGTACTAAAGATCCACAGTCTACTTTATTCCTAAAATATTGTCTTTCCAAGAGTTTTTGTTTCTATGGTCACCCTTAACCCTAAGGTCCATTGAAAAGACAGACGACAATGTAATGCCTCTGTTGTTCGCTATTTAAGGGAAAATCGGTTACACCAAAATGCTTTATATGTCTCCATTGCCCCCTCTCTACATCTCTACTTTATCCTATCTCTGTTCTCTTTCTTAAGTTAACACCTGTACACCTAATAACACCTATTATTAGAGGTGGGAAGAAAGCATGGGACAGGCAAGCTGAAATCTGGGCATCTGAAGGTGGGAGGGAAGTGGGAAAGAGTAGACAAGACAGTGGCATTTGAAGCAGAGTCTAAAAGGGCTCCATATTTAGAAATGGAGGTCAGTAAACAGCTACAAAGATGGAGGGCTGGAGGGCTTCAGAGAACTAGGAAGCCTAGAACATCGGAGAAAGCATGCATTGGTTTTTCCAGTATCCAAAACAAAAAGATAAAAGGAAGAAAATTGGAAAGCTGTTCTTTTCTAAGTTGGAACTCAGAAACACATACAAACCATGTTTCAGAGTCCCTGGAAGCAGTTCCCCCCTCTCCCCGCCCCCACAAAAAATTGGTTTTATACTCATTCACACATTATTTCTCTGCAATCTAATTATCAAGTGTACCCATTCTAATTTCTATGCTGAAATTTTATATAAAATAGTACAAGCCCTTGAATATGTAATTATTGTTATCATCTGTTTATTCATGGTATTCGCACCATGTTTCATTTCTCATGAATGATTTTAGTCATTCTGTTAAACTAATGGTATAGAAATGCATCTGCTTTTTAATTCAAGAGACAAAATAAATACAAATAAAAAATAAAGATAGTTATCTGAAATCCTCAGGTCTGAACATTTCTTTAATACATCGTATTTTCAGGAATAACAAGAACCATAAAACTAAGAGCAAGTGAATTCAAGTAATTTCTTTTGCTTTGAGTATCTTGAAAACATGTATTTCAAATTCCTTCATCAATGCTTTCTGGAAAGTTCAGTTCCATGAGTTAACTATTATATATTGAGATAAGATAAAAGTAAATACAATACTGTATATCCTTTCTACCTCCCCAGACTTTCTCTGTGCCAAATGTAAATACCAGCATGTAACAAATAAGCACATTTGATTAATCTTGTTTTATCCCCAGCATTCTACTTAACTGAAATTGTGGTCTGATATTTCAAATCTTATTAAACATAAAATATTGTATGATTTGCTAAACCTTTCATCTCCATACTTGTGAGTTCAACCCAATAACCTCCATGGTATAGATAACACTTCTGACACATTGTTCCCATTTGTACTTCATGCCCATAGGAATCACTAGCAAGTGGCTTTCATCATAGAGTTTATCTCTGGAAGTCTCTCTGGCTGATGTACAGTTCACATAATAGTTGACCTCACATAAGCAACAGATGTTTTCAATTTCCTCTTTTTACTGCCAGATTTTGAGAAGATAATTTTCCAACAGAATTGTCAAGAGAATACACACTTATTTGCAGTGCAAGTATTTAATATTTATCATTGCACAGATACTGTTTCTTCAATAATCTCAATTATTTCATGGTCTTTTTTTTTCTTTTGAAGGAGTGCCTCCTCTGTTTTTCCACTGCATTAAATTAACAGAGTTTCCCCCAATTTCAATAGTTTATATCTGATAACTACTGTAGAACTTTTCCTTGATTATATAAAATTCATTGTTGTCAAATAATTACAAATTAAAATATGTTCTAGAACAATTGTTATTCAGTCTGAGTCAATTCTTCTTCCCTTGAAACTTAAATAAAAGCTGATCATTACTTGTTACATTCTAATTTATTTCTGTTTAAGTTGGCTTCTTTCTGTATTCCAGTAGATCAAACTACTTGATAGGATCCAAAAGTCACTTTGCTCATATCTATCTATCTATCTATCTATTTATCTATCTATCTATCTATCTATCTATCTATCTATCTATCTATCTACTTACCTACCTATCTATGTATTTCCTTATCTATCTCTACAAAAGTGAATATCTGTGGTAAATGTTGGCTTTTCTCAGCTTAATTTTCTGTACTACTATCTAGATTAAAAATTTATAAAAATTAGAAATAGATGTGCTAAATATTATTCACAAAATGCTGGTAGACAATCATCCATATGAAGTGTACGGGATTTCTTGGTAGAAAAGGAACTTAGAATTGCTTAATTTTGTTGGAAACATGTGAGTTTAAGATTGAAATTATTTGCAATTACATAAAGAGAATAAGAGCTAGACACATGGCTCATGGGTTAATAGAAATTGATGTTTAGGATTTCTATTGTTGTAATTAAACACCATGTCCAAAAGCATTTTGGGGAAGAAAAGCTTTATTTCATCTCACACTTTTATGTCACAGTCCATCATCAAAGAAAGCCAGGGCAGAAACTCATGGCAGAAATCTGAACCAGGAACTGAAGCAGAAGCCGTGAAGGATCGCTGTTTCCTGGCCTGCTCATTATTTTTTGCTCATAACAAATTATATATATATAGAGTCACCGGGACTACTTCCATGATGGTGGCAATCACAATCACAGTGGACTGGAGACTTCTACACCAATCACTAAATAAGGAAATGCCCTAAAGTCTTGCCAATGGGCCGGTCTTATGGGGGCAGTTTCTCAAGAGAGAGTCTCTTTTTTTTCAAATGGCTCTAATGTTTTCAGTTTGTTGTAAAACTAGGCAGCATGCTGCTCTTCTAGAGGAACCAAGTTTGGTTCCTAATACTCATGTCATGTGGCACACAACTCTTTGTAACTATAGCTACAAGGACTCCAGTACCTTCTTTCTGGACATGGTGGCACACTTGTGTAGTTGTAACTTTGTAGCTAAAAAAGAAACACACTATCCAAGTAAAGAGAAAAGCCGAAGCGGTCAGAGCTAAGAGCCTTAACTGCTTTCAGTTCGCTAGTCACTCCCTGAAGCAACGACTCCCAGCTCAAAAGGGGGGTTGTCCTTTTATAGAATTCTGTTCTGCCTTCTCATTGGTTGTAAGCCCAACTGCCTAACTGCCTCATCACTACTTGTTCGCCAGACCCTGGCTATGGCTTGTTAATAGCTCTGACCCCTAGGCAACTTTATTTATTAAAATATAACATTTTAATACAAAAGAAAATATCACCACATTTCCCCTTTTCTATTTAAATAAAAGAAAAAAAGAAAAACACTTATAATTAACATAAGAAAAACTATATACGGAAGTACAATAACTATATACAATATATACAAGTAATAACTACCTAAACAATATCTAGTCTATTTTTATTTAACAAATTCAGAGAAAATAATTCTATTATCTACCCTAGTGTATCTAATTCACTTTCTATCCTAATTATTCTTCAACTATGACTAAATAATCTTCAACTCCTTCAGAGACCCAAGAAGGAAATAACATTACCTAACAAAAATAAAAACTTCCAAAAAAATTGTGAGTTGATAGAAACAGCCAGCCACCTGGACAGTCACCTGAGGTTTCTCCGCAGAGTTGGGGCATCATCTTCAACCTATAGGCTTAGTGTATCTGACAGACTTATTTGTGAAGTAGGATGTACACAAGGTCAATAGTTCAACCTCACCTTGGGTGAGAGCAGTCCATGTACCAGAAACACCTGAATTCCATTAGTGTCATGTCATGATTCAGGATTTTAAATTCTGGAAATTGTTGATGGTTTTTTAATTCAGCTGTCCATTCTTCTTGACCGTGTATATGTGGCTTCATCTCAGCATCCTGTTCTTCTCCACATCCCTCTATTAAATGCCAGTCTGCTATTGAGAGGCGTGAGCTTAGTTACTCTTCTAGAATAACTGTTTCAGCTGCTGGTCCATTGCACATCAGAAGCTATCGTCCCACTGCCTGTTCAGCTGCCTTCAAAGAAAAAGGCACTGTACCTTTTCCAGATTGCGAAGGCTACTTCAGGGATGGTGCCATATTGTCCTGGCCTCAGAAGATGCCTTTTGATAAAGCCATAACCATACTTGTTTTGGCAAGAATCAGTAGTCCTTTGTAATTCTTCGTTTCATTTCTGTCTGTCCATTCAGTCCGGTTGATTCGAGGATACTTTGTTGTCCAGTGGCCAATTTTTGCCACAATGAAAGTTAACTCCATATGCAGAATTCAATTCTGCAGTTTCTTCAATGCCCATATTTTCTCTGAAGTAGATTGGTATTGCCAGGAGCCGACATGTTTCATAGTCATAACAAAAAAATTTTCTAAGTTATTAAAACATTTTAAATGCCATATTCTGTAGATCTCTGAAGGGTTTGAAGATGACTGGTCTATCCAAAATATATCTACTCTATCTTGAAAACATACCTAATATGACTACAAGTTTTCTTATTATGTCTAACCACTAACTTTAATTTCTTTATATCCTAATAGTTGTTAACAGTAACATTCAAGAATCAACAAATCGTATTACATTGTTAAATGAACGGTATAAACACAGTTAGAAATATATATATATAGCATTTTCTAACAATATCAATTTCAACATATATAATTTGTATACAACATAAAACAATCCAATCCAATGTAAAGTATTGAAAACTAGTAACTGTCTTTTTCTTTTTTCTTTTCCTTTTTCCGTTTTTTTTTTATATATATATAAACAAGAACCGTAAATCTAAACTCCTTTGCTTAGCCCCTTTTCTTAACCCTTGATAACCAGTTGTAACCAACCCCTCTAAACAATGAAAATTATCCCAGACCTAAAACCCATTAAAAGACCAAAAAAACCACCCGTCCCACACCACCTTTTTTGGGAATGTGGGATACCAAAGTTCAAGATTTATTTCATGTCCTTATTCAAATAGTCTTTGGGACTGGATCATCTCAGTCATCCCTCTCAAAATTGTTCTAAGCACTTTGTAGTTCAAAGCTGATCTGTAGATGATATTTGTCAGCTTAGTGATGTCATTATTGTCCACGTGGAATTGTTGTTGTGGTGGTGGTGGTGGTGGTGGGGCCCCATTTTCTTCCTGGAGACTCCAGTTGATGCCAGGCCTGGCCGTTATTTCCTGCAGAAAACTGATAAGAGACTCGAACACAAAGACATACATACAGATAATATTCATACCTTAAGAAAAGTTTAAAGAATCAGAATAGAATCAAGGAGTTGAGATTAGTAATAGAATAGTCCCTTAATTAATTTTGCTTTCTTCTGTCCCATAGCAGAAGATGGCCCTTCTGGCATGATACAGGGAGTTTGCATTTTCCTTTTAACAAACATGCTTGAGTTTAAAGAAGGAGAGGCCATTCTCCAACTTCAAAGTCAGCCTTAAATTATAATTGACCTGGGACTATTAGAAGATGAATAGTGTTAAATTTCCTTAGAGAAGAGTAGAAACAAACATTTAAGGAGATATAAAAATTTTTTAGATGATATACCAATAGGCCATTTTACTCTGTTTCCTGGGATAAATGATTTGTCCCTTTTCTTCACTTGTCTCATTTGTCCAGTGGTCTTCAGATTCCTAAGGCTACATTTTCCTAAAAGACAAAAACAAAAACCTTTCCCCACGTTTAATTTTGGGGATGTTCCTTTTTTGGCAAGTTATTACCTGATTAAATGAAAAAGCATGTGTTACTTGTATAAGTTAGTTTAAATTGGATGCTCATGCTGGTTGATGAACTATCACCTCTTCAATTAAGAGGTCTCTTGTTCAAATCGAGCCTTTATCAATTTTGATGGTACCCACAGCTTATCTCCTCCTGTAGAAACAAAAGCAAAACCTCGTCCCCAACGTAGTACATACCCTGGTTTCCATTCTGAGGTTAGCACATCTTTAAAGTAGATAGGCTGATTCAATTCTGCAGTTTTTTCTATTATCCAATGTCTCTCCGCAGCTGTTGTTCCTTTCTCATCGGCATTGAGAAAATTCAAAGTTAATAGAGCATTATGCAGTCTATTTCTGGGGGTTTTTGTTACCCCTTTTTGTTTATTCAGCATATCCTTTAGAGTTCTGTTAGATCTTTCTATAACTGCTTGACCTGTAGGATTATGTGGTATACCTGTAATATGCTTTATATCGTAATAAGCAAAAAATTGCTTCATTTTAACAGAGACATATGATGGAGCATTGTCAGTTTTGATTTGTGCAGGTATACCCATGATAGCCATGACTTCTAATAAATGAGTGATTACAGAATCTGCTTTTTCAGAACTCAAGGCAGTTGCCCATTGAAATCCTGAATAAGTATCTATGGTGTGGTGTACATATTTCAATTTTCCAAATTCTGCAAAGTGAAACACATCCATCTGCCAGATTTCATTCTTTTGAGTACCCTTTCGCTAGTCACTCCCTGAAGCAACGACTCCCAGCTCAAAAGGGGGGTTGTCCTTTTATAGAATTCTGTTCTGCCTTCTCATTGGTTGTAAGCCCAACTGCCTAACTGCCTCATCACTACTTGTTCGCCAGACCCTGGCTATGGCTTGTTAATAGCTCTGACCCCTAGGCAACTTTATTTATTAAAATATAACATTTTAATACAAAAGAAAATATCACCACACACTTGTATTCATGCCATGCATGCAGAAACACAAATAAACTAATAAAAATGCATCTGTTAAATTAGCTGGATTGATAGATAATAGTTTTATAACCATAGGTCTTTACAAAATTATAAAGAAGTCTAAGAATTTTTAAACAAATGAATATAAACAACTTTTAATTGGTTATCACACTTCATCTAACTTGTAATATTCTATAATAAAGGACTCCTCAAATACTTATTACTTTTAACAAATAATTATTTATGTGATTTTGTGTATTCTTATATGACAGTTTAACAGAATCTATTTTGGAATTAATTTGCAACCCTGCATTAGATGTACACCCTTACACCAGATCTCTGGAGTTTAAATCAGGAAAAAAAATCTTATGTTGAAAGGAAACCTAGTTGAGATAGCAAGTTCTAGACCAGTCAAACATAATAGGTCCTATGATAAAATAGCAACAACGACAACGAAACTTCTTATAGAAATTCCTTATGTTAATTTATGTGTCTTATTTGTTTATGTATTAAATAAGAATACAGTAAACTAAAATAAAGAAGTCACTTGAGAAATGGACCTAAGTGTAAAGATATGCACTTCTTTAAAGAATTAAAGTACACTTACTCTTTTAAATATAGATGTGAGCTAGCAAAGTCAACATCAAAAAGAAAAGAAAGGAAAAGAAAAGAAAAGAAAAGGAAAGGAAACATCATGAAAGACAGGGTAGGGAAAGATGGAAGAATATACAGGTAGAGAGGGGTGATATGGAACACTCTTTTTGAGATATGACATGCCATAGCAGTTATGAACACAGCAGCTAAGGTTGCCTGCACAGTACTTGAAAAGACACAAAGGTCTGAAGAGTGCTTGCTGGCAAGACAGTTGTGTAGCTTGATCTGCTTAAGGGGTCACTGACAATAGGACCCGGATCCATCCATGGTGCATGAGTTGGCTTTTTGAAGCCCACTACCTATGGTGGGAACCTCCCACATCCTTGAGGCAGGGGGAAGGGCTTGTACCTCTCTCTACTGAATGTTCCAGGCTCTACTGACTCCCCATGGGAGGCCTTACCTTCTTGAAGGAGGGAATGGGGGTGGGTTAAGGAGAAGGCTGGAGGGGCAAGAGGAGGGAAGAAAAGGGGATGTGTGTTTAGTATGTAAAATAAATAAAAAAAAATCCTTAATTAAAAAAAGAGTGCTAGCTGGGAAGGATGAGCTCAGCAGGAGTAGAAGTGGGGGTAAGAGAGGGTAATGGGGATGATTATCACAACAGACGGTGTACAGGCATAACACTGTCACAGTAAAAATGTTAATTAAAAAAGAAAAACGACTGTATTCAACTGACTGTACAACAGACGCAGAAGCAAACAGTGGCAAAAGTTTTCACTGAATCCTTGTGGCTGTCAACTTACTCAACTTCCAATGATAATAAAAAATAGTAGAAGCAAATTAGATTTAAATTTTCTTCAAGGGTCCCTATTAACTGCTAAACAGAGTGATTTGTTCTAAGCAAAGTTATACTTTTATACACTCTGAATCCAGTTTCCACTTGATTGAATAGGCAGCCAATTTATGGTTTAAGGTGAATTTAGAAAATTTAAAATGGTTATGATCTCTAGAATTTTAGTTGTAGACAAAAAATTTTTATAAACTCAAAGCCTTCTCATGCAAGACTTAAATTATGAACATTATCATATAGTAATTAAATAAATGCCATGGAATACAAACATAATCACTTTGAATTGGTTGGTAGGTTTAAATAATCCAAATTCATATGCATTAATAGATATAGGAAAAGTGAAGCAATCCAAAATAAATTAATTTATGATACACAGGGAATGAATGGCTTTTATTTTTTACTTCAAAAACAAACAAAAAATCAATTGTTAAAACAAAAGAAAAGAAACAGAGTTCACAAATAAGCCTGTTATCTAGCCCCACAGAAACCACTTCACCTTTTATATGACTAGGACATTCATCTTTACAAGGATCCCCAGGCATCATTGAGCTGTCACAATCCGGGGAACAACTGTCAAATCACATGGTCCTAGATAACTATAGCATATATCTATTTGAAATTTAACATTTAAGTACTCTTGTATATCATCCTAAAATTGGGTTATAATTGACAGAACCTGTCAGGTATATGTGCTTTACAACAAGTACATCATTTGTAACAATGGTGTAAGGAATTGTATGGTATATATATATATATATTAGATGAACAGAGACATTTTGTTTAAGGTGTATACATGTTGTAACTCTTCGACTAATTGCTTCGTGGCACAGCATAGAGCACACTTAACTTTTTTTTTTTTTTAACAGGAAAGTGATACCCTATCATTAAATCTTCATTTCCTGGTTTAGGCAAAAGCAAACACTTAATAAGCATGAAAACAAAAAGAAACATTGGCAACCTATCTTAAGGATTAATGATCACAGAAATTACAAGTCAACATTTGATCTTTTTCTTTGAAATCTTTTCAAAAATAATTTCACACAGCTGTAATTTGCTTGGCATAACTATTATTTTTCTGTCATTTCTACAGTTCAATGTATTGCCTTCATTAGAAACCTAAAGTACATAGTTGCATAAAGTCTATCACACCAGCTGCTCTATTGGGGTCTATAGATGATGGTCAGGAAGAAAGCTTCTTTAATCAGTCATAATGCAACCTGCAGAACTTCTATTCTGGATGTCTTTCTCCAGGGAAATGAGAGCAAAGTATGACAGACTTTGGGAAAGAAACGTGTACCTGTTACATGCCCAATGTTTTCATTCAAAATTTCCTCAGTTTAATATATATATAAGCAGTGAATGTGTTGTGAATATGAACAATGTATGCAAATATACACACATATACATAAAAAGTATGTATATGTATATATGTATGATTTTTTTCTCCTTTGAGTGCAAAATAAAATAAAAGTAATAACAGTAAAAAGCCGATGGGCAAAAATTGATTCATAAATGAGATGGTGGCATTCATCTCAACGCTCTTATTGGAAACCTAAATCTCAGTAAATTTGTAGCCTAAGGATACAATGGACTTAAAGGATTTCTGTCTCTGAAGAAAAATTAGAAGGCCTTTGAGGTAAGGTAAATGGAAAAGGTTGCTTGGGCAAATGCGAAGCTCCAGCACTATTAAATGTTAAGCACCATCAGGGGGTACCTCAGTCATTAACAAGAGTGGCATGTGGGAGATTGTTTCAAACAAAGAAAAATTATAGATGGCAATGTGAAGGTGGTCCAATGCCATAGGGAAATTCTGTCAAGCAAGAAATGATTTTTTTACAAAGTTATCGTAAAGGAAAATTGAAGAGGGCGTGGTTAGACTACCCATCTTAGGCCAATGTTTCAGAAAATCAAATACCAAAATGGGTGTAAGAAAGCAGAAATAAAGGGATGGTAGAAGAGTCAAAATTCAAGAAATTCTGTACTCTAGCTGTTTAGCTTTCTCCATTTGGCTGTAAATGCAGAATGGGAGGTTTGAATTTTAGCTTTAGGCAGGATGCTGATGTTACAGTATCAAAGGTATTTTATTTTACTTTCCAAAAAAAAAAAATCTTTATCTTGCTGCAGCTTTCTCCCCCAGAAGAAAGGATTAGTTAGGGACTGACTTTGAACTTTTTTTTTACCTTATTAGAAGACTGAAACACATACACGTGCTCGCGCACACACATACGCGCGCGCGCGCGCGCACACACACACACACACACACACACACACACACACACACACTCACACCACTGTCTTTCCAGGCAGCCACTTTCTGACAGGGCAATAAATCACCCTTCTGCCAATTCTGAGAAATTCCCTGGGATTCAGAGCTCCTAAAGAAGACATTGATGTTCTCCCAGCTGGAAGCATGTAGTTACAACAGAACTGACATAAAATTTCCTGGGCGCTTAGGTGGACTTCCATTTCAAGTGCTCACACAGCATGGACTTCAGGTTTTTCCTAAGGTGTTGCTTAAATGCTTAAAGGATGCTAGCCAGTATAATGATATGTAAGCATTTTTTTTTTATTTTAACAAGATGCTCCTCTGTCATGGTGTCTTTGTTCCTGTGATTATATTCTAATTGTTTTTGATTGCTACTATATCTTACTTTCAACATGTCGTTTAAATAAACTATACTAGTCTGACTAGAAACATACTTTTTTAAATTTATGTTTAATTTCCTTCTTTTTTAAACACAAGGTACTATGTAGCATAGACTAGCCTCAAACTTATTTTGAGGCCAAGGATGGATGATTCATAATTTTCCTTTATCCTTCTCCTAATTACTATTATTATAAGTGTGTGTCATAATATGCAGTTTCCACAACTGTTAACTTTTATAAGTCCATAAATAAATTTTTTTGGATCGGACCACATAGATGGCTCCATGGGTGAAATCACTTACCAACAAGCTTAAGGATCTGAGTTTGGTCATTCATGGTGGAATGAAAGAACTATTGGATGTGCATCTCTACAATATGTATATCTCAATACACACACACACACACACACACACAGAGGGAGTGGGACTAAGGATAAGTCTGTTTAATTTGTATGTGTCTGTGAGTAGAGTACAGATCTGTGGACACATATGAGTGAAGGCATATTCACACAGCCTTTATTCACACATAGAGACCAATGGTTGCTCTCAGGAACTTCAAATGTCTTCCTAAATCTCTTCTCTACTTATTTTTTGAGATGGGATCTATTACTGAACATGTAGCTCTGCATTTTGACTCATCTGGGTAGCCAGTAATGCCCCAGAATCTTCATGTCTCCAACTTGAGCACTATGATTACAAAAGAACTCAACAATTTTACATTTTTTTATGATTTAAGATGTACATTTATTCATACATTCTGAGTCTACATTTTAATAGCTTAAAGATAGCACAGTAGGTCAGAACATATATGCAAATGATTTCTATAATATTAATTTCATAAATAGTTTATCAGGACAGACATCATTTCTTGCCAGTATATAAAAGATTGTCATCATAATTTTCTGTCTGTTGTCTTTTTTTTGGTTTTTAAATTAAATTTATTCATTTATTTTATGTCCTGAATGCAGTTTTCCATCCTTCCTCTCCTCCCAATCTCTTCTCCCACTATACCTACATCTACCTCCTGCTCCCTCACAATCCACTCCTCCTCTGTTTATGTTCAGAAAGTGGCAGGCCACCTATGGGCATCAATAAAGTATGGCATATCAAGTTGCAGTAGGACTACACTCCTACCCTTGTGTTAAGACTAAGCAAGACAACCCAGTATGAGGAACAGATTCCCTAAAGCCAGACAAAGCATTAAGGACAGTCCCTTCTCCCATTGTTAGGAGTTCCCCAAGCAGAGAAAGCTATACACTGTCACATATATGTAGAGGCCTAGATCAGTCCCATGCAGGCTCCCTGGTTTTTAGTTCAGACTCTGTTAGCTTCTATGAGACCAGGTTAGTTGTTTCTGTTGGTTTTCTTATGATGTCCTAGACCTGTCTGGCTCACACATTCTTCTCTCTCTTCAGAGGGAATTCCCCAAGTTTGGCCTAATGTTTGAGTGTGGGTCTCTGCATCTGTTTCCATCAGTTACTGGATTAAGGCTCTTTGATGACAATCGGTGGAGTCACCAAGCACAAGTATAGCTGAATATCATTAGGCATCATTATGCTGACATTTTTTTTTCTCCAGTCATATTTGATTCTATACTAAATCTCTGGGCCATCCAGATTCTGGGTCCTGGCATTCGAGGCAGTATCAGGGTAGGCTCACTTTTGTAGCATGGGACTGAGGCTGGACCAGTCATTGGTTGTCCACTCCCACAACCTTTGTGCCACTCTTACCCCAGCACATTCCATAGGTAGGATAGACTGTAGGTCAAAGGTTCTGTGCCTGGGTTGGTGTTCCAATCCCTCACTGGAAGTCTTACTTAGTCATAGGAGATAGCCAATTTGGGCTAAGTATCCACTATTGCTAGGAATTTTATCTGCAGTCATTCTTACAGGTTCCTGGGAGTTTCTCTTGCATCAAGTTTCTACCTGACCCTCAAATGTGCCCCCTCCATTTCTAGTCATCTCTTTCAGTATTCTCCCAGTCCATCCACCCATCAACCAGATCCCTCACATTTCCATCTTCACCTGCCCAGTGGGCTCTAGGGATCAGGCCCTCATGATCACGTGACATCTCACCCTTGATCAATATATCAAGACCAATTTAATTTACTTTCAAGACATAAACACATACTCACACCTTAAGATGAGGTTTTCTTTCAAACTATTTTTAAAAGTTATTGAGTATATTACCCAGGGAGTTTTATCTATTTTAAAGTTTTATACACTAAATCCCTAGCTGTCTGCATATTATAAAATGGTTAACTGCCTTTCTAATGCAACAATATTTAGCCATCATATAATGGTAGCACATAATTAATCTCACAAAGAACAAAATAATATCAATATCACTTCTACAGCCAAGGTAGTACATGCAAATGTGCTGCAAGAGGCTTATAAAATATGTGTAAACAAGGACTTTCTCTGTAACTCTGAATTCCAAGACTCCCATACCAAGAAGGTATCATGAGGAAGAGAGTCTACATCTTCTCATTGTAGGAGATGATCCATAGTTCCTCTGATGTATACTTAGATCTGCTTTATAGATAAGCATTCATATGAATTTGGTTCCACAGTGATTACTTCTTTCCAAGTGGCATTGAGAGATGAGAAATTTGAGTCAGTTAAAACACTCTATAATTTATTCTAGAAATATAAACTGATGTTTTTAATTTTAATTTTGAGATTATAAAGTAATTATATTTCCCCTTATCTTTACTCTCTCTAAAACTTCCCATCACTCCCTACACTCTCCTTCAATTGTATGGCCTATTTATCAACAAATTATTCTAGCATGCAAAATATATATGTATACACATATATTCCTAAATATAACCTGCTCAGTCTGGATAATATTGTAGGCATTTTTTCATGTCTATGTGTGTGCATGTTTATATATTACTTATTATTATCAAGACCCACTAATATTTAACATTGTTTAAACATGTTGTCATTGATCTTCCTAACCTCTAGTCTGTCATTGACCTAGTCCTCTTTATTTTTAGTTCATTGATGTTTATTTCCTCCTGTCTCTATTGCAAGAGCTGAATAAAAGGCATCAGGGCATGATCTACCATGTGCTTAATGTATGTGCTGACAATTGTAAATGCTTTCTTTTGCTTCTAACTCATCAATAGTGTTTTTAAATAAGAGGTCTGTGTTTGATGTAATTTATAACAGTGCAAGCTTCCATCACAGAGGTACAGTGTGTTAACCTAGCCGAGCTGACCCAAGATAAATCACTCACTTAATGGGCTCAGCTTGAAATGCAAAGGTTGACCACAAAAGAATCAGAAGATCGCTTTTAGTTCTCTTGTCTTAGGTCAAAACTGAAACTGAATTTGTTGGTCACATATTCATGTTCCAAGATCGTTTGTTCACCTCTGAGACCACAAAGAGTTCACTGTGATTGTTAGTCATTTAAAGGAAAAAAAAGGCCACTGGCATTATAAACCACTTCTGAGTCTCTCTGACAGTGTATCTGAGGTCACCATCAGGGCCTCTTCCTGGTGTCAATATTAACACCTCTTTGAGGAAGTGCAACTATTTTATAACATACAGTAATGAATATGAGGCATTATAAAGGAAGCTGATTTCCAAAATATCGTTTTAAGGCTACTTATTTTTTTAGTTCCATATTCCAGTCATGGAACTATTTAGCTCAGATTGTCCTCAAGCTCAGAGGAATTCTCCTACTGTAGACTCCCAAGTCCTTCTATTTAAGACATGAGACACAAAGTCTGCCATTTCATAAGTTCTTAAGTGAATATATAAAATATTCTTTTGTGTACTTTATTTCACATTAAGGAGTGGATTGATAAGGCAAGAAGGAACCTTGATGAATCACAATAATTCATAAAGTTCAGTGAAGGAAGAATGAAAATAATAGTGAGAATGTCTACCATATGTATATACAATGTGAAATTCACTATATATATAGCTAAATTAATTATAATTGATTGATTTTATATTCATACTCAGGATAGTAACAGAAGTACAGATGTTGAGACACTGACTCATATACTTTCTTACTGATAATCCAAAGTATTGTTTACCAGTACAAATTTTTCCCTTATATATCTTCAAAGGAAGAGTGATATTTAGTGCTAAAAATTATAGCAGACATTTAATAAAGTAAAAAAATATGGAATTCACCTGCCTAACACATCTTATTTTCATTTTCCCAATTCATGACAATGTTGATTTCTCAGTTTCATAGATTTAATGTGGTTGGTGAACTCTCAACTAGCAACCCCATATCTCAGTCTCTAATTAGTAATTCTACCCCTATATCATACTACTGCCAAGATGAAGTGATTTTTAATCATATACCTTTATAAATTTATTTCCTTTCAGTAATGATCCTTAGCAATTCTTTTAAATAGGTGAAATTTGTCCTTAATTGAAATAATATAAATACTTATTTATAATGGTACATAAACACAGTTTTTAAGACAGGTTCTAAAAATTTTACCCCTTATCAAACCAACTCTGTATTATTTATGAACCCCTGTAGGTCAATTATCACATTTCTTTTCTTCCATAATCAGCTATCATGTCTTTGTATACTTGGAATGATGTAGATAGTATGAAGTTCAATTGATAACTAGAGGCAGCTTCTGAAATGATGAAAATTACCCTGAAAAAAATTCAATGGTTTCCTCCTGAACATAGAAATGATTTGAACAAGCATGACGAATGGGGTTTGAATTATGTATTACGACAGCACAATGCACCATTTGAACCTTCAGTAACTGAAAGCAAATTGAGCTTCTTGGTAAAAGATTGTATAATAGCTTGTGGCTCTTTACTTATGTAAGAATTTTGATAACTTCAAGTAACTAGGAGGCAAAAGGATACATGTAGATTATTTGTATCAATTATCTTTGGCATAATCTGTGGGCTGTTATGAAAATCAAGAAATTATAATAGGTTTCCCCCTGAAAATGGCTATGTTGAGCATATATTTCATGTCATTCCTTGTAATGTATTATACTCTGAGACAATATGCTCCAATGTAGGTTTACAAAGTGAAAATTTTATGAAGTTCCTTTTCATAGACTCCAGGTTACTAGTGATAAAATAATATGAGTAATCGGATAGATAACCAATGAATAAACTTTAAATTAGAGCTTGAGTTTCTGTCAAACAACTGAATGAAGTCAAACAGAACATACTCCATAACTAGGTACTTCTCAGGCATGTAATAATATCACAAATAATCAGATCGTGTATAATTGTTTTAAAGGCTTGTTCTGTATGTACGTTCTGGTGTTTTACACAAAGCAAAACATAAATAGACAAACCAGGGAGTGCCAAAATATTAATTATCTCTAGGTTGTGTCATTCATTAATGGACACTGTCTATATAAACTGTAGATAATGAATTGCAGTTGGGTAAAATGAAAGAATGCTACTTTGTTTGACCATCGTTTGATGATCTAGTTAGCTGAGAGTTTTTGTTTGTATTTCTCATTTGCTTTTAAATGAAGAAATGATAAATCTTTTCCTCAAGCTATTATATTTTTTCTATTAATAGGCGACAGTATTAAAATTAAGCACATTCATAAAATGTGTAATGACTGTATGAGGTAATTGAGAGTTTTATCTCTTCTAATATTTTCACATCTACTGCGGCCTTTAAAATCATCATGATTAGATTTTTAAATATCCTGTACTAGGTGGTCAGCCCTGAAATCATATATATGATATATATATATAATATATATAATATATATTTAACAATATATGGATTGAAGAGATAGAGACATGGGGCATGACTTTGAGAAAGAGTAGAATGTAGCAGTGCATGGCAGATTTAGGAGGAAAGGGAAAAATGAATAATTATATAATTATACTTTAATTTTAATTTTTTTAAATTAAAATGCTGCAGAGACAAAGAGGAGAGAAGGAGGGCAGTTAGTGTTTGTTTTTTGAAAATCCTCTACTTAAAATTGTTCACTATCTTTGCTCATACAAATTTTCCACCACCTTCTCTTCCACAGTAGTCACGAGGGGAGGTGTGTGATAAAGATATTATTTCTAGGGCAGAGCATTCCAAAGTTTCTCACTTTCTGAGTGTTGTTCAGTTGTTTGTTTCTGTGTTTATTACCATCTACTGCAAGAAGAGGCTTATCTGATAATGTCTGAGTAATTCACCCAACTATGTGCATAATAGTATGTCATTAGAAGTAATTTTATCAGTATGTTCATTCATCAGATAACAATAGAATTAGTATAGTGGTAGGTTTGTTTCTAGAGCCTATGACACATCTACTCTTAGTTCTTGGGGGTAATTAAACATCTTAGGTTCCTGTTTGATCTCATGGAGTGGGCCTTAAAGTCATTCAAACAATGACAGATTACTACCCCAACATTGACACCATATGGGTCCAGAAGACATACCTTGCAAGCAAATCTTTGTTATAGGTCTCATGGTTTGTATCTAGGTAAGACTGATGTTTACCTTTCTTCTCTGGTGCATGCATAGTACAGCACCTTCGAGCAAAATGGGATGGCAGCCAGTAGGAATAAAGCTTCCAATTGTGTGCCGGCTAGATTTGCTCATGTTCTAAGCCATAAATATGTGATATCCTCAGCAATAAAGTCTTACTGTCAAGTTTCGCGTGGAAATCAATAGCATTGACAAGGGCATGTAGTGTCTGGGGGCCTTTGGGACTCATTTGGCCAATGATTCAAAACGAAGTAACACATTTCTGATACTGGGAGTTTTATTTGGCAGCTTTTTCCAGACACATCAAGGGTGTGTGTGTGTGTGAGGGTGGGTATGTGTGTGGATGTATGCATTCACAGAGAAAGCAACAGCGTGGAAAAGATGTGCACAATCTCAAGCCAAACTAAACCCCAGTACAGAGGAGGATAAATGAACGCTAAGTCTAATCTCTAGTCAAGAAGTAGTCCACACTGTTCACAAGTGGTAGCTGCTTAGAGAATAAAACAAACAAACAAACAAACAAACAAACAGTTTTCTTTGATGGAGAGACACTGCATTTATCAACTGACCACCATGTCATTCTCCATTCTCAGGAACAGTTGACCAATGCAAACTGGCCCTGTAAGTTTTAGTGACTGTGTGTGTGTGTGTGTGTGTGTGTGTGTCTAAAGGAGAGAAAGAACATGAAGTTGGAATTTAGGGAGATCTGAGAGAAGTTGCAGGAATAGAAATAATATAATACAAAAACACTGTATGAAATTCTCAAACAATAAACTTTTTATTTACAATCTTTTAATGTTTCAAAGGAAAATATGCTACTGTGACAAAAACATCTGAACGCACTTTCTTCTTCCCCACTTCTACTGAGATATCCCCTACCTACTCTTTTACTATTTCTCCTCTCTGATCTTTCTGGCCTTCTGTGGTCTCCAACGTTTTCTTTCTCAGTTTGTGATCTTCTATTTTTATATTCCATATTCAGTGAAAATATCTAGTATTTTTCTTTCTGCTTCTGCCTTATCTTACGTATCAGAACTCCTTCCTGTCTCATTTTATTGCAATAAACAATAGGATAACATTTTCATTGTTTTGAGTAACATTCTATAGTGCACAAATATCACTTTAAAAATTCATCACTAGAAAGATATCCTGATTGATTTGTTGCATTGGCTATTGTGAAGAGAGGAGCAATAAGCAATGTTGTGGAGGTCTCTCTTTTATACAATCTCATTTCCTTATGCTACCACTAACAGTGTATACCTTCCTATTTCTCTGTATCCTGGCCAACATTCATTTTCTTACCTGGTGATTATATGATCTTAGAATTTTGCTGTATACCTGTTGGCCTCATTGTGCTTCACTTTGTGGCTAAACTGAAGTCTAATATTTGTTGGCCTCTTATGTATTTTCTTCAGGATATGTTGATTCAGATCATTTTGTAAATTTCAAATTTAGTTTCCATTTTTCTTAACTGAGTATTTGAATTCTTTGATTTTATCATGTAGTCTGGATAAGGACTCCTTGTGATGTGAATGATCTTTACATACTTCCCATATTGTTAGTAATCTCTTGGCTCTGTTATATTCTTGTGCTGTGTAAATGTGTTTTGAAATGATTCTTTCTCTTTAATTTTGTTCATTGCCGGAATCTTATTTAAAAATATATGCCTTTTCTATCTTCAAGTACTCTCCATGCTTAGCTCTAGCACTGCCACGTTTTGAGGTGAACATTTAGGTCACTGATATAATTTAAGTTGTATTTTTTTGTCTAATGTATTAGAATGTTTTTTCTTCATCCCATTGTTCTATGGTCTGTACAACTCCACTTCCTAATGAGACCATATATTTCCTCATCTATGTTGTCAGAGTTTTTTTGAAAGCCAGTTAACAGGTTGGAGAAAATATATAAATTAATTTCTGGATTTTCTACCATTTCCTTTTATCTGGATATTCTTATGTCAGTATGAGTTATTTTGTTTAAGTTAAACTTAAAAATTGTGTTTTATTATTAATGCCTATTAAATAAGTGTAATTTGTAATTGTTTTAGTTACTTTATCATTTCACAATTTATCCCCTAAAATCACATTGTAAATTTCAAATACCAAACCAAATATTATTTTTTAAGAGTTAGAAAAATGGAGGGAAGAATGTGATTTTTGAACTTTTAAACAATAAGTACTTTCCTATCTTATTATGACAAGTCTATAAAGTACAGCCTTTGGTTGCAAGACATCACACAGGATGACTTCATTGGGGGCAAGATTCACGCTGGCTTTCCAGGTGACAGTTTACGTTCAAGATTGACTGAAAGAACATGCGAAATAAAATGCATCAGCTCATTTTGCAATTCGGATCCATCTGAATATTGATTGGGCTGCCTGGGTGAGGTACCTTTTTCAGCGTCTATGCAGGAAGACTGGTGGATAGTCTAAGATTTATGTCATTATCTAGATCTCTGAAGCACAGCTTCAAATGGTAGGCATTTAAAACTCAGACACTGAGGACACATTGGAATGCACATTGAGGTGGTTTTCATAGCAGCACCTGGCATGCTTCACTTCCCGGGTGTATATGGACCGTAATTCAATTTCTGTAAGAGAGATTGAAATCTTTCTAGGAAATCTTATAGCAATTAAAGGAGTCTTTGGCTTCTTGATGAAAACTTCTCTCTCTCTCTTTTTTTTTTGAGTTTGAAGAAATGTACTTCATTTTACCCATCTCATGTGTGCATGCCTCTTCCAGTATAAGCTTGTTCCTGGGCAGCATAGCGCTAAATGCTGTTGTTAAAAGGATCTAAATAAAGAGTATCATACTTCAGAAAGCCCTCTTTTGTGATGTATCTTTTTTGAGATAGACAACTCACAACAGATGGTTTGGTTAATGCTAATGTCCTTATTATTCTCCAACCAGTATTGCAACAAAGTCTGGCCTGGTTTATTCAGCATGGTGTCTTAATGTTTATTCAAGCTCATTTATGAAATTATATTGACCTCCAGTGATTATAAAGTGGTAAAACTATAATATGGATTTTAAAATTAGTTCTTGAATTCTTAACCATTTCCAGATATAACATATTTACAAAGCCTTGCTCCCAGTTTCATGGTTATTTTGGTCACAAATTTTAAGTGTGACTCATTTATTCGTAGCTCGGGACTGCATTTTCACATCCTGAAATAGCGTCGTATAGATGTAGAAATATCTGTGGCTATAAAGTGTGTACATGCAGCTGATAGATCAGAGTCATGGATCAAAAGGTGGGCAGAAGTCCTGACAGTGGCAAGAAAGTTTTCATAGTCCTTTGCCATTTCCACTTACATGTTCTGTTCTGAAACTTCTCACTTATTGTCAGTATGAATTTCAGTATCTGGGAGAAAAAAAACTGTTAAACCCCACAAAATAGTAATGCTTATTAATAACTGTACTTGAACAGATTGAGCTATGATAGGTATAACATTAGAAGGACACATTTACCCTGCACAATTTGTGACAGTAATATGTTCATGAAGTTGTGTAACCATCACCAATTTCCAGTTTAGCACACTTTTATCATCTTGGAAAGAAATCCATATCCATTAGCAAACAATTCCCACCTCTAACACCCCACTGTCTGCTTTAGCATTTGATACTATTTAGCACTTTCTGTAAGGTTTAATGACCTTTTCCACACATGCATCATGGCAATAACAGACATATACTTGTTTCACAAGGATTTATTGAACATCTTCCAGGTGCCAGATAATGATCCAAAAGAGAACACAATGAAAAAGACGCTATCCTTGGAGTCAAGCAAATTAGTAAGAATGTTAGCAGCTAGGAAATATATATTGCAATAAGTTTTAGAACAATGAGAAAAATAATTTATGAACAAGGTGTTAAACTGATATAAAATTGAAAACTGATTAAATATATCTAAGGAAAGGAACAATTTTACATGGAGATACTATAAGAAATTATTTATCATCTTTTAATTAAAAGGTTTGTTTAATCCAATACTGACCACTACAGATTTTATTAGGCTTGAATCCATAGACTTGGGAGACAGAATTCTTATTGTTCTGGAAACCTAAAAGATCAAATACACATTTTAAAAAAGTAATATGAACATCCTTAAAAGTCATGTTTTGGTTTATATGTATTTTGACTGTGAAATTATTTCCTAAACTTCTGAAATTATCACTACTATAAAAACACTTAATGTGGTCCAGTGAGAGCTCTTTGAACATTTCATTTTTTAACATAAAACTAAAATACACAAGTTTGTTAGACAGACCTAAAATGATATCTATCTCTGTAGACAGACCTAAAATGAGATCTACCTCTGTAGTTTCTTTTCTTGTTAGTGTTTTTTTTATTATTTTGTCCCTCAATTATTTGAATATCTACTAATTGTGAAGATGATGCCAGTTTATGTACATTTTCAAGTCACTTTAAATAATTTGTATAGGTTTTCATAAAGGAATTAGTACAATGTAAGTGTAAAAATATTGCACTTTTAGAATTTTTACTGTGACAATGATTTTCATAGTTTCATTTCACCTCCATCCTCACCAACTATCATGCCACATATCATTCATTATTCACAGAAAATTTTCAACATAAGAGATATCATTTCCTCCACTGTAACATATTTTCAAAATCATCATTTCCCCATTCATGATTTCGCCCTTGAAAAAAATAATTGTGTAATATTTTGTTTCATAGTGACTTTACATGCCTTGTCTCTTTTGTAATATTTTTCAGTTTAAAGCTTAATATTTGGCTGCTGATATAGTTCAGCATATTTATATGAAGTCATTTTATGTAGTAGATTTTATGATCTCCATTATGGAACACTTATTTTGATTTATATATTTACATTTTAGTTGTGGTTAATAGCTACTGCAGAAGGAAGCTAATAGGAACATCAATTTCAGAAGAAAGAGTTGCCTGTTTATTATGCGTGCCAAAACTACAGACAAAGCAATTAAGAAGCCATGTACCTGTAGAATGGAGGGGCTTCTATTAAATATGTCATTTCAATGGTTATTAAAAATGGGAGAGAGTGTGTTTTAGAGGTCCCAACCCCTACTGGCTGACGTCTAATTAGATGTCCTTAGGGAAACAAAGGCTAACATTTAACATATCAAGTGAAGACTAATAGCAGAATTAAAATGTACCTTGCTTATAAATTTAGAAAAAAAAACATTTGAATTTACACAGCCTAAAAAATCATACCGAACAGGGAAAATGAATGAGAAATGGAGAGAAAAATCTTTTTGTAGAGGACAGAATGAGTTCAACCGTGTGCACACAACTGCAGTGCTGACCGCAATAATTGACTGACCTGTATTCCATAGTCAATATTGGTTTAGTTGTTTACAAACAAGAGACAATGCACAAAATTCCAGTGACCATTCAAAGACCAAATTTATATTTTTCTACTTAATTTATGGAGATTGAAATTTCGATTTTATTCATGTAAGATATGTTCAGGACAGATTAAATCATTTCAGACAACTTTCAGGAGCTATGAGCACAAACTCGCTTCTGAGCTGTTTTGCTCTCATAGAGCACAGCCTTTCCAGACACATGACTGCTTAGCTTCTACAAGGACTTTGTCCTGTCAAAAACTGAGGATTAAGTAGTTTATATCCCAATTTTAAGGATGAAAAAATTGTAGCTCTTTAAACATACACAGTTTTCTAATTAAAATCTGATGAAAAGTCAATCTTGAATGTGGAAGTCCCCCTATAGTTATTACTTCCCTTAGTACACAACTATCCAACTTAGACAGAGACAGATAATGCGGGATGACATGCTGTTTGCTTTGATGCCAGAGAACATTATAACAAGCTGTCAAAATGTAATTGTCCCAGTTTACGTAGATGATAGTATTATATGTTTTATTAATTGTCTCAATTATCTTCGTCATGTGAAGTAAACATGAAAAGCATTTATTGTATCAAACCTTAGGTAATTTTGGATTTTTCCCTTGATACACCAATAGAGCACCCAACTCAGAGACAAATACTAATTTGCTGTCAATCCAATCACTGTTTGTGGTGAGAGGAAGACTCTGGTAATAAGTTGTGAGCTCTGCCATCTCTCTCTTGGTGTCAGCACTTTACAGTAGTCAGGCTCTGGCAGAAGTTTATCGGCTGAGCCTACAGTTGTGTGCCCTATTTTTCAGCTTTTCATGCATCTGTCACTTTCTAGGCTTCAGCCAAGTTTGCTGAGCGTCAGAATCCTCAGTCAACAAAGTGCTAAAATCCGTAACTTTGAAAACCCTTTTTTTTAACCAGCAGCTAATGCTCTTCAAGTCAAGTGGAACAGCAAAACTTAAGAAATATGAAAGCAATCCCCTATCAGTGGGACTGGTAGCTTCTCTTTCAATTTATTTGGTGACTCAAAAGTAATAGGAAAATAGATAGAACTATACATCCTATGTACTATATTTCAGGGATACAAACTAGGGATATGACAAATATCTATAAAAATGACAGGTCAGACTAGTTTTGCACAATGTGGATATTCTGTGCTTTGTTTGAATTGATGCATTATTGATAAATGCTGTAAATAATAATAGATTTTACATTTAATTAACTATAAATTTGTTAGTACCCTGTTGCTCTGACAAAATCAATTACATGATTTTGATAAGTTGTAATAACAAGAAAGATTTTTGGATAGTTTTAATTTATATAAGAGCAGATTACACTATGTGAGACAATTTCCCAACTACTTTGTTATGTCCTGACTTAATTTTGACACTTATAATATTAATATATGTATACATAAGTTAACATATCTATCTATCTATCTATCTATCTATCTATCTATCTATCTATCTATCTATCATCTATATCTATTTATTGATCTTTCATCTATCTAGTTTGCTAGTGATGTTTTGGAGTAAATAACATTGGAAAAAGAATTAAAAATATCTCATACATAGATTGAAAACCTTTTTACCTGAATACATAATTTACTATTAATTTATGTGCTTGTTTGTATTTTGAAAACAAGGAGGAGCTGTTTCTCCACCATGTAGTGAAGTTTGGCATCCAGAATTTTAGAGCTTTTTTGCCCCTATAACTTCATTCCACAGAAGAATTCCACAGAAAAATGATATGGAGTGAAATGGTAACCAATAAAAATAAATGATGTCCCTTTAGTCTTCTTTTTGAGAATGCTCCCCAAATTGTATAAATTCCCATTATTTATGTCTCACAGTTAAACCTCTCTGTAAGTAGTTATGATTAGTAAGCAAAATTGATTACCATCCAGGTAGAGTGTGGACTCTGACATGCCAAATAGAAGAGAAACATTTGTTACAGGAAGGAAGCATCTCATCAGTGGTCTCTTATTTAAGGATCTTTAAAGGTCAAAACTCTGTGAATGTTGTCTTTAACAATTTCTAACAAGGGTCCTTCAGAGGTTTTACAATAGTTATAATGGTTTGAAACTTTAACACTGAATTTTAAGGAAACATTTATGGATATTATATAAGAAATATATGTATGCCTAGGTCTGTGTACATAAATGTAAGTGTTAATGCATAACATAAAATCAGGACAGCTACTAGCATCATTTATAATTAAAATTATGGCTTATATATTAATAAAACTACAAAATAAATGAAGTGGCAGTACATAGATAAATAAAAATGTGTTAATTTCAGATAAGAGAGCTAGTTAGCAGTAAGTCTGAGTCATAGACCAAACAGTTTGTAATTAATGTAAGTCTCTGAGTGTTTATTTGGGACTGAGCAGCTGCGGGACACAGGAAAACTTCTGGCTATATGTGTGTTTCTATATTGTACACATGTATGAAAATTTGTGGTCGTTAGGGTATACTTGCCTATTTGGATAAATGCAGAAGCCACAAGTTGATCACAGGCCAGACTCTTCAATGGATTATTCTCCTTATTTTCTGAAACAGACTCTCTCATCTCTCACAAACCGGAGCTCAACATTTTCTCTAAACTGATCAAACCATGAGTTATCAAGATCAGCTATTTTTCCCCTGCAAATTCCTCTTCTGATATAGAAGTGAGGGTTTACAGTAGCAGGCCACCATGCTGAACTCATTCATAGGTGTTAGAAATCTGAACAGCAAGCCCTTTACTCACTGACCTAGGTCCCCAGTCCCTACATGCCATACTCTATAACTCATGAAAACTTCAGTAACTTTTTTGTTATGATGAGAACTTTGAATGCTTTTTTTTTAGAATTTAGTACATGAGTACTTCATTAATACACTAATATTTTCAGATCTCTCTCTCTCTCTCTCTCTCTCTCTCTCTGTCTCTCTCTCTCTCTTTGGTTTTTCAAGACAGGGTTTCTCTCTGTAGTTTTGGTGCCTATCCTGCATCTTGCTCTGTAGACCAGGCTGGCCTTGAACTCATAGAGATCTGCTTGGCTCTGCTTCTCGAGTACTGGGATTAAAGGTATGCACCACCACTGCCCAGCCTTTCAGACCTCCCTTAATCTCCTTTGACTCCTTCAGTGTCACTTGCACTCATACTCAAAATTGTGACATCTTCAATTATTATTGTCACACACACACATAGACATAAATTTCTCAATCCATTTAGTATTACTTGCATGTACCTATATTTAGTGTTGACTATCCAGAATTATATAGCCTACTGGAGGACTCCTCCCTGTTGAAAGCTGATTCTTCCTCAGCAAATTGAATTTATAAAAATTATAATTTTTTTTTGAAAATGGATACCAATGACATGAGCCAAAGGTGTTGATCAACACTCACCGTCTCATCACTAAGGAGGCTGAATCAAGAGTTTGAGAGTTAGACCCAGACTGGCTAACATCAAGACGAGACTGAGTTTACAGCAATAAGACCAAGCCTCAGATAACCAAGAACTGGCTGTGTTGTGCAGTCTTACAACATTTGCTTACTGCGATCAGTGTCAGGAATGTGATTGCTACTATGATAGAACAAATGTAAATACCAGCACAGTGCAGGAGATCAGTCACTGCTTGGGAAGAAAGGTCATCTTAACTAAGATCCAGTGTTGAATAGAGGTTGATGGATGAGTGTACGTCTACCTTACACTGTGGAAAAAAAGCTTGAAAGCAAGCCCAGAGAGAAGTTAAGGTGAGATGGAGTTTACAGCTAAGAGAAGCAATATACTTAGAACATACACATTGAAGAAAGAGCAGGGGGCAAAAGAAATATTATAGATTCATTCAAGCCTTCTCTGACTTTTCAAAATTATTCATAAAATTATTCACCAGACTATTTTAACAAATTTAATTTAAGGTGTGATGTTGCTAGATATGAGGAGAATGATGGGGGACCAAAAAAGACAATGAGGTTTTTTTTTTAATTTTTAAAAAATCATCCCTCATTTTACATTATGTATGTGTGTGTGTGTGTGTGCGTGCGTGTGTGTGTGTGTGTGTGTGTGGTTACTCTCTGAGGTTAGGACAGTGGGTGAGATATTCTGGAACTGGAGTTACAGACAGTTGTGGGCAGCCATGCGGGTGATAGGAACTGAACCTAGTTTCTCTGTAACAACAGCATACACACCTTACCTCTGAGATATATTTTAAAACCAACATTGAGATTTCTGTCTCAAAAAATTGTGTGGATGTGGATTTTAGTATCGTTTACTAATGTAGGGATCAATAACGGTGTGAAAAATGACTGTGAGAAATGCGAAATAATTTATCTCTTTTCTAAAGTATCAGAACACTGATGCTAAACACCTAAGTCTAAGTATTTTCCAGAAAAAAGAAGCATGCCTGTTATTTCTGGGATATTCTTGATTCACTCTATCAATGAAATTAGTCTTTGCAGAATCAACTGTGCAGAAGCTGTAGCTAGGGTAGCTTCCAGGAAGTGGTGGCAGGCAGAGCCACCCTGAAGTTTGGAGAAAAGTTAAGATGACAGGATAGAATGGGGACTGATGTCTCTTTACACACTGGCTTTAAGAATTTATTTCTAAAGATAACTATGATTTAATCTATTTGAAAGATAAGCAAGGGACTGGGAATGCGAAAATAGAAATGAGATTTACTTAACAAGAAGGCATCTAGAAGTCTGAAGAGTCTGGGAAAAGCAAACCATAAGAATTAAAGAACAGACAGTCCATTTAAAAGAAGCATAAGAAAATAAGATGTATTGAAAGTCTGTGCATCATCAGCTTAGGGTGGTTTTTACTTGAAGACTTCTATTTTCTTTAGGCATTAGGGGACTAGATCATTTGTATGAAGGGAAAAGTTTGACTCAGTTAAAAATAGGGAAAGAAAATAGGGAAAAGGAAGCTAAACTGAGATGTAAAAATAAACTACCTAGTTGGGAAATATAGACTATAGAGGAAACGAAACAAGTGGCCTGAAAAAAAATATTTTCTTTTTGTCAAGAATCATTGAGATTCCTCTTGGGTCTGTGTTTCACAGATATGAAGTTGATCCATCCTAACCACTGGGCCTGACTTGTTCTTCAGTAGTAGTTAGCAGCTAGAATATAGGAGAATAGGGCACATAAAACTCAAGGTTGGCTTTGCTTATAATGACAAAAATCATTAAACAAGAGAAATTTTATAGCCATATAACAGAATTTAAAGATGAAAATTAAAGATTAAAAAAGAAAGCTGGAGAAGACTGGTAGAGAGGGAGAAGGCAAAGGGGGAAATAAGTTGAAGACTCAGTGTAAATGAAGAGGATGAGGAGAAGGTAAAGGTTACAGAAAATATATGCCCACATTAAAATAATATTGGCTGTTGCCTTGTATTTTGTACAATTGATTCTGTACTATGAAAATTCAGGAACAGTCCAAAATAATTTTATTAAGTGACATCTTAATAATTATAATTCTGTAAATTCTAGAACACATTAAAGATGACAATAAAGATTGCACCTTGATTAATTTAATTAGTATCTTAATGAGCACCAGACACTTCTGGATTCTCTCAATGAAAACACAAAACATAAATAAAGTGCAATGCTTTTCTTTAAGGGCTGTGTATAGGGCAATAATGAAATAAATAAAAGGTAATAATCTAAAATTACAGACAAAGGGTGAGAGGTGTATTTCAATTACTGAAAACGGAGATAGCACAGAAATCAATTTTTTTTAAACTTTTATTAATGCTTTGTGGATTTCACATCATGCATTCCAATCCTACTTATCCCTCAATCTCCTCCAATCTGCCCTCTGCCCTTGCAACCTCCTCACAAATCAAAACAAACTTAAAAGGAAAACCAAAAAACAAACAAAACAAAGAAACAAAACAAATCAAAACAAACAGAAGAATCTTGTCCTGGAAGTTGTGTTGTCATCCTTCGAGTCACACACTTTACACATTAGTCCCTTCATCTTTACTTTCAAGTGTTCGTGGCCAAGAATCTTTGGTCTGGCTTGATGCCTCTGGTTTTTGCTATGCCACCAACAATGGGCTCTCACTGGAGATCCTCTTGGGTATCCTGTTGTTGTCCTGCATACATGGAGATCCTGATGTTTTGGAACTGTCCCCTTGTCCCCTTCACATGCTCCAACAGCTCATAGATTTGGTGGATGTCAGGGCAGGCCAACTCATGGCCCTGGTTCTGGACCTGCACCCAGAAGTCAAATTCTTTGCCCAAGCTTATCTAGCTAGATTTAGAAGTTGAAATGAAGTTTTTTGATTATCAACTTCATTCTTTATTTATTTCCAGATTTAATATATGAGCTGCCCAAACACACACAATTTCACCTAATCTTATTATCAAACTGTTCCAGAACAATTAAAAATACAAATGCTTATGTAATCAAGTATTACATTAATTTAGGCATGTTTTTGTCTAGTAGCCAACCAAGACAATCAGAATTACAATGTTGGGTTGAGAAACTAGGAAAATGTTACTTTTATTTTTATACCTATGACTATTTTATTACCTCAGAAGAATTATTTCCCATTAATTATTAGTTTTCTCATTTATAATTGCATTTACAATAGACTTATTAGTCTTTTGCAAAGGTTTTTAATGCAAACTGACTAATATTGATAATTATATGAAAACAGTGACATTTGAGCAGTTGAACTGTCAAATGCTAATGAGATGGTGCCTGGTGAACTCCTGATGCACAGGGCAGAGAAGGACAATTATTTATTATGGTGATATGGTTAAAAAAATGAAAAGAACATCAATGCTATTTAGATCTCATTTTAGTCTAAATATAGCTTGCTCAGTCTTTGATAATGCCCTTATATTTAGCTGTAACTCAATCTGGGCTGAGTCCTGTTTCCTATACATAGTTTCATTGCACTAACCATTTTGCCAGGGCTTTAGATGGAATACTAAGGGATTTTAAGTTATATCTGTTTCTTAGTCATAAAGAGGCTTCCAAATAGTGAGGATGTATTGATTGGCCTCCATTATCAACTTGACTGGATTACAATCACCCAGGAAACACACCTCAGGGTGTATCTGTAAGGCTATTTCCAGAGAAACATAATTAGTGTCAGAAGACCAACCTGAATGTTGGTGACACCAGTCCATGAGCTGAAGTCCCAGACTGCATAAAAAGCAGAAAGCATATTGAGCATGAAAATTTATCACGCCGGGTGTTGGTGTCGCATGCCTTTAATCCCAGCACTTGGGAGGCAGAGCCAGGCGGATCTCTGTGAGTTCGGGGCCAGCCTGGGCTACCAAGTGAGCTCCAGGAAAGGCACAAAGCTACACAGAGAAACCCTGTCTCGAAAAACAAAAAACAAAAAACAAAGAAAAAAGAAAAAGAAAATTTATCTTGTTCACGGTTCCTAACTATGGACAAAATGTGGTCATTTGCCTCATAGTCCTTGCCATGAAGTGCTCTACCTGAAAACATTGATTCAGAATGCATCCTTTTCCCCTAAAGGTATTTTCAGTCAGGTGTTTTGTTACAGAAGAATGAAAAGTAACATACACCATTATAACATTTTTTTTCAAATAACAATTTATGTAAATGCATACATTGAGCAGAATTACAGTAGAATCAGTTTTAGCATTGGGAATTTGTTGTTTGTGTAAAGATAATCTACTGAATTATACTGAAGAGTCCCTTATTAACAAATTACAATTTTATTCGGCCTTATTGAATACATTTTGACAAAGCAAAGTTCTTGTTCTTTAGAGCCAGTGTTTTCGCTTTTCTATTTTCCATGCCTGAAAATAGCAATATGCACACATCTAAGGCTAATTCTAATATCAAAATGATATTTTGCATTAATTAATTTTACATAAACATATTTTCCATTCTGATGAATTTAACCATTCATTTCTGTTTTCAGATATATAGTATTCACTTATATAAGCACTAAAGTAATAATAAAATGTAGGTTCTAGAGAGTGGGAATTAACTTAGTACATTACTCGCCTAATATCTATAATGCTTGGGTTTCATCTATATTAAGAGGGAAAAATAAAATTTAGAAAGTAAACCATTCTTTCATCACTAAATTTCCCCAAATTTCAGAAAGAGCCATTTACCTTAATATATTATTTGATTTACAGGTAAATACATTTTGCACATGCATTTCATAAAGATAACTATGACGGTTGAATTCCACTGTCTTCAGCATCTGTGATTGTGTTCAGAATCTATCACAAAATGCTACCATGTTATCAGTACTTCACTTTTTTTCCTATTCCTATTTGTTCTTAGTTTCTGCTTTCTATACATTTCCTCTGTGTTTTAAGTAAAATTTAAATCAACATAATTGACAAGTAAAATGAAATTTTAAGAAAAAGTAAAATAAAGTTCATTTTGAGCAGCTCAGCCCTTGAGATTTTCTTTAAATGGCATATTGATAGCTCCAATTCAGTTACACAGATTTCCCAAGAGTTATTGGTACATCATTACTCCTGTGTTTTATGAATGTGATTGTATATAATCTTATATCCTGTACAGATCCTCACATCTCAGAAGATGTCAAGACAGTGAACCTTTCCTATGACTCTTGTAGTCCACGCATAAATATACACGCCTACTGTCAACTCTCCTCTCCACTTCCCCCCATCCTGAACCTTTCATTATTATTAATCTATTTCCCACGTGTTGGATTTTGTCATTCCAAAACTTTACATCAGTCTAATCATACAGCAGTCTTTCATAATGGATTTTTTTCATTCCAAATTATTCATTAGAGAAGTGCTCAATTATTTGTATGTATCATCAGTCCACTCCTTTTCAGTGCTGGGTGACAGTCCTTGAAATAGCAATTTCTCAAGTCTTTCATTCATTTATTCGCACATAGCAGGATATGTGGAATTTCTAATGTTTTCTTGCTAAAAAAATAAATGGGATTTTGAATATTTATGTACAAAATTACGTCTCCAGATAAATTCAAATTCCATGTAGTATATAGTCATGAGAGAGGATGTATAAGATAAATAAAATTTTAGTTTTGTGATACTGGGAAGTCAGTTTCTAGGTAGGCTGAATTTCGTATTTCAAGTATAATATATAAGGAAGTGTATATCTTTACTTCTTTATGCATATTGCCCTTTAGATTTAATGGCATTTTCGTCATCCCATTTCTTATGCAGTTTATTCTTCATAAACAGGGATGCCCCCTGTTTTGCTGTGTCCTCATATGGTAGAGGTATTCTAAAAACAGCTCTGATATTTTCTCTGTTGGTTAAAGAAGAGTTATATTAAATTATAGTCACAAACACATAAACACATTGAAACTGTATTTCATCCTAATAAGAAACACCTCAAGAATAGCCACATTGAGCATGAGGGCTTATTCATATAAACTAGTAAAGGAGGGACAGGTAAATTCATTGGATAACAAACCCACTAACTCTGTAGGAGACCCAGCAGCTCAATCAGTTGGGGCAGAATAGTTATACAAGTTATTACAAGGGTGGCCTCTTAGTAAAGACCCTATTGCCTCTCTTTCTTTGATCTATGAGGGACTGACTTAGGGGAAACATGATCAAACTACACTGCAGGTAAACATAAATGACTAAATAAATAAATAAATAAATAAATAAGTAAACTGTTTTTCTTTAAAGTAAAGCACCTTATTTATGGCAACATTTTTTGAAGTTTAATCTCCTTCTGTCATACATGTTAAGCTCTTCTGAGTCTAACATGGATTCTTTGAGAAAGGAACAGAAATATAGATCAATTCTTCTGCTTGTCACACCCAACTGTAGGCAGACTTTCTCTTTGTTTCAACAGCTGCTCCCAGATAACTACAAAGAGGCTTAATATTAATTATAAATGCTTACCCAATAGCTCAAGCTTGTTACTAGCTAACTCTTACATTTTAAACTAATCCATATTATGTCTATGTTCCACCACATGGCTCAGTACCTTATCTCAGTATGGTATGTTCATGTCCTGCTTCTTCTATGTCTCCTGGTGATTCCTCAGACTCCACCCTTCTTCCCAGCATTTGGCTCTCCTGTCCAATCTCTTCTGCCCAGCTATAGGCCAGTAAGTTCTTTATTAACTAATGAGAGTAACACATACTCACAGTGTACAGAAGGTTTATTCCACAGCACCCAGCATGAATGCTTTAAGGAAAATCATGCAATGCCTTTTCTGAATTTTATTGGCATAAGTATAATAGCACAAGTTTGAGTATGATCATGTCTTTAGTAAGGTTTTTTTTTTAATTTGACATGTCCTTATGCCTGTCTGAAGTTTCCTAACAGCATTACACTTATCTAACTGTAATGTTTCACAACATTATGTATTAACACTGAAAACCCAAGGTTTTACCCCAGTTGTACTCTTAAATGAATGTATAAAAAGGGAGCATGATTTTGATACAATGCTGTCTGAAAAATGCAAAACCAGATGCTAAAATTATGGCCTAATTGACCATTAAGAGTGGGTTGTCATTAGTTTTCCCAGATTTAAAATACGGTTGCCCTACAGAATAAATAATAACATGCTAAATTACTGTGACATATCAATGATTTTAGCTCTGACAGGAAATGTTACTATTTGTAAAAGATACAGCAATTTTGATATCATCATTTGAGTTCATTTTGTGTGTGAACTGAAGCCACCCATTCAAATCCTACTGATAATTTTTCTTTAAGGGAATAACAATGCCGTTAAACAAACAAACAAAGGATTCTAGGGCATCTTGCTTCCTGATTTGAAGATAAATCATAGCAATATCACAGTCAGCCTGTAGGAATTTGGAGTTCTACTATAGTAATTGAAAACTGTTAACATTCTTAAGGTCCATCTTCTTAGTGTGTTTCTTCCACTATTTGCCAAAAGAGAAACAAATCAACTCACAAAAAAACACACATTACTCTCTCCAGTGTTTTTCAGTGTAAGAGATATTTAAAGATATTTTCTAGGGAGGTGGGTAATCTGAATTGAAGACAAAATATTATATAAAATCTCCATTTGAATATTAAAATTTCTCATAGTTTTTACTGGAGAGAAAGTTGAGCAGTTAATGTGTTTATCAAACAAGCAAGGCAGCTGTAGTTTGGATTCTCAACCCCATGTAAATGTCAAGAAGTACGGTAGCTTTCCTAGATTTCTAGCTTTGGATGCCAGATACAGGAATAACCAAAGTTGTCCAGAGACTTGTCAAAATGGTCAGAACTTAGTGTTTGATTGAGAGAGCGGATCTCAAAAACAATAAAGGTGGAGAGTAATGAAGGAAGATGGTAGCCATGAACCTCAGCTTCCTCACACATGCTCACATGTGAATTCCCTTCCTCCACATGCCATCAAACATAAATATATATCTCCACTGTTACCTACGTCAGAAGAAGAAAAATGACAGAAAATATCTTATTATTAAAAGTTATTTAAGGAAATCTTCCACCAGGATCTTTTCTCAGGCCCAAGTCTTCCCGTACCTAATTACAAAAATCATTTTTTTTTATTTTTGTAAAGGCTTTTTTTTTCTATAATTCTTTAAAGTCTTATTTTTTTCCCTCTGAGCAGATTTTCTTCTAACAAGGAAATATGGAGCCAAATTATAAAAACTGAATAAATTGACACTTTTCATTTATATTTGACAAACCACTGTTTATGAGGAGCTGTATAAAATACAAAGGATTGCATGCGAGTATCTGTAAACTTTATTAAACAACTGGATTCTTGCCATAGGCTTTTCACAAATGTTTGTTCTTTTGTGAAGTAATGTTTTCATGCCCCTCAAAATCTGTCATCAACTGTGAATATACAGAATTGTGGCATTGCCTACAGACAAGATCAATAAGTACATTTAAAAAAAATAACAATGTGAAGCACAATGTGGGGAGGGCTCTCAGGTTCTCCCTCTGCTGCGCGCCCACAGCTGCTTTTCCTCTGCTGCCACCCACTCCAGCTTTGTGAACCCAGGCTGAGAAATTGCGTTGTAGGGTTCGTTTGTCCGAATTTCCAGGCTTTTCCCATAGCCGTCTTCATCACACCCTGTGAACCTTGAGGGTATTTCTGTTCAGGGAAACCAAGGAATGCTGCTTGCCACAAAATCAGGTTTCCTTCTCCATTCAAGGTATTGCCACTGTTGATTTATTTGCAGGCAGTTTTGTTCCCAATCTGAGGGCAATAATAATACACATGAGAATTGTGAAGAGGTATAAGCTACAACTTCAAGACATAGAATTTTAACACCAGTAACAGTTCATGGAGCATTTCAGTACCTGTCACACACACATGCATACATAGTATTCATAAAACACATTTGTTTAACTAAAATAGTTAAAAGAGGGTCTATACATTTTATAATGTTATATTAAATCTATCCCTACAGGAAGAATATTCCCCACATGGTTCTGTATCAGATAAAAAGGAGTTGCATCTTCATACATGGATGTAACCCTTCCAGTTCTTCATGAGCCAAAGCAGTTCCTGGGGATTATTAAAGATTTGAAAACAGAAAGACTTGCATTATGCACATGGTGTGTCTATGAGAACTTAATTTTCTATTTGATTCTGAGATAGATGAAAGATGTTCAAGAATCACTTGTGGGAGATAATTCCCTCTTGACTGTGCATCACGAACCTAACAGTGAAATGTGTTAGAAATTCAGCAACAAAACAATATTCTATGACATCTTACGAATTTTAAACTAGGAACCTCAAATAACTAGGAAAGAAAGAAATGTGTAGCTAATACACTAAAGTTAAAAATTCTTAGTGTTAGTCAATTGCATTATCTGTAGTTGCTCTTCCATTAATTTTATTGTCAGTCTTTCTGCCATATCAGACAGAGATTAAAAATTTTGTCATGTTGTCAGTAAGAAGATACTGAAATTTCTTATAAACATATAGAAACAAATTGCTACTATTGTTGTTCCTTTAAGATTACATCCTCATGGTTAATGGGGTGCAGCAAAGCCCTTTCTTTCGTGGCCTAGACGCTCTCTTTCAAGATTGACTATGTGACATTCATCAACTGTCATCACGGAGTTATAATAGCCAGTGACTCTTATAAGGGGCTTTGGAAGAAAGGGTAGACCTAACAACATCGAAAACTCACATTAGTATCAATAATGGTAGTAACAATAACTCACCTGTGAAAAAATACTTTACAAAAATATAATTGGTTAATGTGACTTCACAATGGAAGAGTGGGGAAAGGGAATGTAGGCAGCATTTGAGACATACAGCCTAGCACTGCACCCTATGAGTAAAGAACTTCTCACTTAAGGGCTACCACTCATGTATGATACGTGGGGTCTTAACTGTGCCATAGGAAAGATTTTCAGGAGGCAGAGGGAAGTAAATTTGGTGAGATTTTAAGGCAGGAATGATCAGAGAGAAGGAAATACTGTAGTCAGAAGATTTCCTGTGTGCCATCCTGCCGGCGCTCTGGACAAATCTTTCCCACTCATGTCCCCCAAGTAAGCACACAGAAGCTTATATTAATTAAAACTGCATGGCCATGCCTCAAGACTTTTGCTAGCTAGCTCTTATATTTTATATTAGCCAATAACTATTAATGTATGTATTACCACATGTTCTGTGGCTTTACCTGCATCCCATTACATGTTGCTCCTTGGGCAGTTCCCTGGTGTCTCCCCCCACCCCTTCTT
>CABHPH010137833.1:32091-44224 GCA_902168325.1 Peromyscus nudipes | reverse complement strand
ACATAGATGCCAGGCAGTGGTGGCACACACCTTTAATTCTAGCACTCGGGAAACAAAGATACACCTGGATCTCTGTGAGTTCAAAGCCACCCTGGACTACATGAGAGTGACTCAGTCTAAGACAGAAAACAGAACCAGGCAGTGGTAACACACACCTTTAATCCCAGCACTTCAGATCTCATGCCTTTGCTTGGGAAGCACACACACCTTTAATCCCAGGAAGTAATATGGCAGGGAAGAGAAAGGTATATAAGGTGTGAGGAGACGAGCTGAAGGCTCTTTTTGGCTGAGGCCTCTCAGGTGAGAACTCAGAGGCTTTCAGTCTAAGGATTTGTGGAAACAGGATCAGCTAAGGAGATGGTGATGTAAGGTTGGCTGTAGCTTGCTCTGCTTCTCTGATCTTTCAGCTTTTACCCCAATATCTGGTACAGGGATTTTTATTAATAAGACCATTTAGCATTTGAATAACACTGCTATAAAATTAAGTGTGAATCTTGGTCCAATCTATAATAACTACAAAGGACCACCTCTAAAACATCCTAAAGATAGTATGATGATTATACTTTCTGTAGTAACAGGCTAAAGCTTGACATGAGTTTGTGAGTTCCTGTTTGGCCTGTGTAGACCTGCAGCCATCTACTTAGGGAAGCATTTGTGGGAATGCCTACTGTCAAGGATTAATAAACACCTTGCTTTGTTCTTGTTCTGTGGGTTGAGAGGACCACAGAGGCGGTGACTCCTGAGGATAACAGCTCACTTAGGGCCCAGATGTTGCTTATAACATCATATCCCAACAAAAGAAAAAAGGATCCTTAGGAAAATTCCATTGCAAGGCTGGAAAGATTCCCAATGAGTATACAGTGAATATCAACCATCTTGTAATGTCAGAAAGAAGCTCATAGTGCCCCCACCAAAAAAAAAAAAAAAGAAGAGCAAAAAAGACAAAAGGAACCTCACACTATTGTTTTATGAGAGAAAGAAAGTCACAGGCCACTACGGAAAGAGTTTTCAGAGCAGAAACAATATGAGCAACAAGTTAAAGCAGTTTTACTTTTGGTTTGTTTGTATATTTATTTATATTGTAAAGTAGAAAATAAATATCCGTACCTGTTCTGATATGGAATACAGATGCATGTGGAATTAACTGCTACATGTAGGCAAAGAATCCTCCATGTGGAAGAATTAGGTATCATTTCCAAAGCTATTAGCTCAATAGTGACTTCCTTCCCAAGAGCAAACAGTACAAACAGAAGGAAGCCACAGAGCCACTTGGTAGCTTTGGGGAGAAGGTGACAAATGGTAACCTGGCAACCATGATCAGCATCAGCACTGGTGGCTTACAGACACAGGGTAACTGATGTGATGTGATGAAAATGAATCTTTGGTCTGAGGCCTTCTTCCCCAAGAGAGAGAGTTCTGCTCTGAATTGTGAGGACAGCACCAAGCCAGTCTCCACAGAGGGATGTCATAATGGAGATGGCCGGCAAACCTCAAAACCGTCAAGGCTTCATCTCCGTTCTTTGGAGTTGCTGGATCAAATGGCCTAGACCGCAGGGCTTACAGACAACTAAAATTTATTTCTGGAGACATGGAAGTCTGAGATGAAGGGGCTGGCAGAATTGGCGTCTAGTGAGGTCCCAGTTCTTGATTCATAGACCGACTTGTAGCTGAAACCTACCAAGGTTCTGGAGAGCTCCCTGGGTCTCCTGTAAGGTCAATAATGCTACTCATGAAGGCTCCACTCCTAAGGTCTGGTCCCCTCCCATAGGCCCCCACCCTCAAACATCAACACAGTGTTAGAATTTCAGCATGGGAACTAAAGGAGAGATGTAGAGAGCATAAATATTCACCTATAGCAGTCATAAAATAAAAATGGAAATTTCCACGGCCTATGAAATAAAGAAGAGCCTCAGAAGATGTGACTCAAATGAAATCTGAAATCCCGGAGCAAAAATGAAGACATTAGAGAGCAGACAAGGGAATCTGAATAAAACTTTGGTGAATAGTAATGCTTTAAAACTGACTCATTATTTTAAGACCTATACTATACTAAATTAAGATATTAATAGGAAAACTGAATGGCATATAAGAGAATGTCCTGTACTAGTCTCCCAATTTTTCTGTGAATATAAATTGCCTAAAATTAAGTTTACTTTTGAAAAACCAGGAAGGCACATGTAGAAGACTGGTCAAGGGAAGTTGACAGGACAATTGACCTAGTTTCTGCCATAATTGAATACAAGGAAGAGTCAGACACAGAGGCAGATCTCTTAACATGAAAGAGATTGAGGAGACATATCAGTTGAAGCCAGTAAGGGAAAAATGATGAGATGCCCTAAACTTAGTAACAAGGCCTGAGGATGGAGGGGGCAGAGATGAAAGAAGCCAGACAACTTACAGCCTTGGGCCCACAAGCAAATAGACTCTTTATTCCTAAACTCATGCTGAAATCCTTGACTTAAGCCCCAGAATGATGGCCATGCAAGCGCCATAACTGTCTGCTGACACCCCAACCAACCAAGGAGCAGCAAGTACCCTGCCTAGAGAAGCTGCTGTCCCCAAACGTTCCTGGTGTCACAGGAACCTGCCTCTCTCAGTGACGTCTCAATGCAAGCAGAACTTTCTTTTTCCAGCATTAATTTAAAAATGCTGAGTTCTAATTCTAGCTTATATTGCCAACTCTTACCTGGTAACCCTGCTATTGGAAGTTCTGAGAACCCATTCCAGGACCTGCTCTTTTTTATGGCTAACGTCTATATATCATGCATCCAATCCTTATTTATAGAAACAAAAATAAAATTTCCAGTTTTAACAATCAACCTGTGATCATTAGGAGCCTGACCCTCAATGACCTAGGCCTCACACAGATATCTGGAGCCTAACCCCAAACAACTCAGAGAACCTTGTACAAATCACTGGGCTCAAGAAAAACCAACTAATGCAACTTGTTACTCAACAAGACAAGGAGAGAGAGGTCCTTCTGCCCACAGGGACTTGGGGATTTTGGCAGGAGGCCCATGAGGATAAGGCCAAGTAACTTCCTTCTCAACAACTGAACGACTAAAATTGATTTCCCTCCTTCTGTAGACTGGGAAGTCTCTAGTGTTATGCTTCTGTGTGCTGTCAAAGAATTTCTAGGCCCTTTTATCAAGACACTTCCTGGTCCTGAGCAGTTGAGTTTAACAAAGCAACTGGACTTGGACCATGTTTGGGTTCAAAACTGAACAAAAAATAATAATAGAGAACCTTATATTTTTGGTTGTGAGCCTAGCCTTTAACAGCTGAGCCATCTTGTGAACACTACTGTGAGAAATGTCACATGGAAGGTTGGTGACATGGGTGGTAAAAGAATTCACCAAGACACCAACAGACAAAGTGAGAATTTATTGAAATACATGGTAAAAAGGCAGCAGGTGAATACCCAGAGGGGAACCCTGCTGCTGAGAGGGAGCGAGAGGTTTTTTTTGTTTGTTTGTTTTTTGTTTTTTTGTTTTTTTAATAACAGTTGAGAGGGTGTGTTTGGGGAGGGGATTACTCTGCCTTGTCCTCATGGCCTCTGTGATTGCTAAAGTAAGGTTTTAAGTTTAAGTTTCTGTGCTTAAGGGATCTGTTTAAAAATGTCTCTAACCTGTAGGGCCCACTTGCCCAAGGACAGAGAACTTCCTGGAATGCTGGGGGCTGTTCATGTAAGAAAACAAGCCATACAATTTTACTTCTGTAAACAAGCTTGGTTGTTCCAATTGCACAGGAAGTATGCTTGGTCACAGGTAGGCAGAAGGTGAATAGGCAGGAGGTACATCAAGATGTTTGCTTGCCCTGATTGGACAAAGGTGGGAAGTACATATAGCCTTGTGGTTTTTGCCTTTATAAGCCCCTGACTAGTGTAATTCACCATCATACTCTGGGAATCCCAGGTATGATCCTGGCCTGTATCTAATGAAGCTTCCTCCCAATTTGGCTCAGAAGTTGCAGTAGTGGAACCAACAGTCTCCAGCCTGGAACCATATCCCAGTGGGCAGATGGAGCTCCCATTAATCTCATTGAGTAACAAGGTTTACAACATTAGTTTTCTTGAGAGCTACCACTTGTGCAAAGTTTCCTGAGTTAGGAGTGGTTAGGCTCTACAGATGCCTGTGTGAGGCATCATGGGTCACTAGGGGTCAGATTCCAAAAGGTCAAGGCCGGATTGCTAAAATGTGAGAATGTTGCTTTTGCCCATTCATTACAAAAACATTTCATTCTGTATCTATAAATGGGGATCAGGTACTTGTATAGGAATAACTATTATTTGAGGTAGGAGAGTAATGTGGTTACATTTTTAAGAATTCCTTGCCTTTTACAGCTACATACTGAAATATGTATGAACCACACACTAAAAATAATCCTCCAGGAGACAGAGGCTGAGGGTATGAATACAATTTTAGAAGCTGGATTTCTGGGGACCATTAAGGGCTTATTATGTTCTTTTCTTTTTTTTTTTTCTTTTTTATAACATAGTTTGATGTTTCCTATAGTAAAAAGTTAAAAGTAGAAAAATCTTTGGCTTCTCCTGAAGTTGAAGGTAAAGGTTATAATTTACATTTGAATGAAGTGTTTGCATTTCACAAAACCCTTTAGCAGACAGGCTCCCTCCTGGTCAAGGAATAGGAAGGGAAATGAGGCTCCAGTCTCACCTCATAAAGCACCAAGACCAAGTCTAGAAGTTGAAGGTGACCAAAGATGGCCGAAGCCTGCCATCTGCTTTCACATGTCAGACCAACTCACACAGTCCTCACTGGATTGTCCCCATGTGATTTAATGAAAAGCCAGTGTTGCAAACTACAGATTTAAAAAAACAAAACAAAATATGAGGGGATAAGGGGGTGCTGCCAGAGAGAGCTAGAAGGGCCTATAGTGTGTGTGTGTGTGTGTGTGTGTGTGTGTGTGTGTGTGTACGCACATAAGGGTACACGTGCGTGGATATGCATGCACATTTGTGTGTGTCTTTGTGGGAAGAAGTCAGAGAACATTCTTGGGTGTTATTCCTTAATCACTGCCCATTTTTCTTTGGAGACAGAGTCTCTCACTGGTGTAAGACTTGCCAGGTAGCCCCCAGGACTCACCTGTCTCCATCTCCCCAAGGCTGGGATGATAGGTATGTGCCACCATGTCCGGCTTTTTCACCTGACTTTTAGGAATGGCACTCGGGTCCTTGTACTTGCAAGGCAAGCATTGCAACTGAACTAGCCCTCGCTCCTGGAGGGACATTGTAGTTGTTTCCAGTTTGGCCATGGTGGCAGAGATGGGACTTCCACTTGCCAGGGTTGACCTGGCTACAGCTGATGCTGAGTGCCAGCTATGCCAATAGCAGAGGCCAACACCGAGCCCCAGATATGGCACCATTCTCCAGGATGACCAGCTACCGACCTGGTAGCAGATTGGCTGCACTGGGCCACTTCCTTCATAGAAAGGACAGTACTTTGTCCTTACTGGAACAGGTACTTATTCTGGTTATGGATTCGTCTTTCCTGCGTGTAATGATTCGGCCAAAAGTGCCATCCATGGACTTACAGAATGCCTTATCCACAATCATGGTATTCCACACAGCATTGCTTCTGACCAAGGAACTCACTTCACAGCCAGAGAAGTACAGCAGTGAACCCACAGTCATGGAATCCATTTGACTCACCATGTTCCTCAATTCTGGTACCAATTTCTATCTTCATTAGGGTTTCTATTGACATGATGAAACACCATGACCAAAGACAAATTGGGGAGGAAGGGTTTATTTGGCATACATATCCTGAATCACAGTCCCTGAGGGAAACCAAGGCAGTAATTCCAGTTGGGTGGGAACCTGAAGGTAGGAGCTGATGCAGAGGCCATGGAGGGGTGCTGCTTACTGGCTTACTCCTTGTGTCTTGCTAAGACTTTCTTACAGAATTCACAACCACCAGGTCAGGGTTGGCACCACCCACAATGTGCTGGTAATTTGAAAATGCTCTGCAGGCTTGCCTATAGCCCAGTCTTACTAGGAAGTTTCTGGTTTCAGGTTCCCTCCTCTCAGATGACTCTACCTTGTATCAAGTTGACATAAACAGCCAGTACAAGTCTATTATAGAGGCTACAAATAGACCAAGTCTCTCATAAAAGCTAAGAGCAAGCAGATATTCCCTCTCTGTCCCTCCAGGCCAGAATGGAGACTGATTACGAACCCCCTGATCAGATGCTCCCACCTCGGACGTTTTGTGGGTGGAAGTGGTACACATGCATGATCAAGAATTAATGGTGCAGTTGCACAGGAGTGAGTTTCTAGTAATTGGGGTGCACTCCTTGTCTCTCAAACACGAGATCATTCAGCTCCCCTTCTCTCCTGTTCAGTTGACCTTTGTCTCCATCTACACCCTGCAACTATTGCTGGGTGCCTGGGATGTTGTAAATCTATCAGCTGGGGCCTTCAGAAGCCCTAGAGGGAACAGAATGTGAGGCTTGGAACAGCATTCCTGCCTAGACCTTCCCATTTGCATTTATAGCTCCTGCTTATACTTGCTGAGCCCCATGTGGAGTTTGCCACACTGAGGGGAAGACAAGATCTTCGCCAGTGGTTCATGAAGAAGGGTTGAGGTTGGGTCTGGGTGGCCCTGGTTCTGCTCCAGTGACAAGGGTAAACGAATGCTAGACTTTGGGGAGGAGTCTGGAATGTAGATTTCCTCCAGCCCAGGGGCTGGTGGTGGAGGAGCCTCCCTGCATCTTTCATGTCCCTGGCGCTCCTTCACTCCTTGTTTCTGAGTCTGAAAGTGAAGGAAGGCATATATACCAGCAGGGGCATGCTGGTAGTTTTCATCCTCCAATGGGGTCTCTGACAGACCAAGTCCACTACTTCGAGGAATGGGAACTGCCACACGGATTAAGCCAAGCAGATGGGAACTGGAGGGCCTTGGGAGAGAGCTGTTTCTCTTCGGTAGGCATTCTGTGGCCTGAAGGCCATGTGTGCCACAGCCCCCTTCCCCCTGCACTGCCAACACCTCTCTATCTCAGTTGTATTAAACGAAATACTCCACTTTTTCTTCTCCTCGTCCGAAATGAGCCACACGCAGCATCTCTTCCACACAGCTCAACTCCGATGCTCTTAGCAAATGTTATCAAGGGTGAAATGTTCCTATCCACTTTTGCTTCTCTGTTCACCAGAATATTTGGGGTGCAGGATTTAAATATTTCTGTGCAATAAACCTCCCTTCCTACTTCACGCCCACTAGCCCGTCTGTTTCTGTTTCACATAGCCTCCCTCAGCCCTCAGGTTCACTGGCAGGAGACTACCCTCCTTCCCCACATGGTCCTGCCAGGAAACAGCAGCTTCCTCCGCCTCAAACCTGGAAACTGACAAGGCCTTGGGCTCAGGACAAAATGAAGTCTGAAAGTGATTTCTGCGAACAGGGAAAATGCAATGTTGAAAACTAGAAACTTCTTGCTGATTCTGCTGAGAGGCATCAATGTGTGATAGCATGGAGCAGGGGATGGGGGTGGATGGGAGTGGGTGGGGGTGTGGGGAGGGGGGATGACCAGGGCCCCTCTCCTCCCCAGGAAGGAGCAGCAGCAGCCTGTGCTGACAGTGCTATCTGATGTGCCCAAAGCTAATGCCAAGTGCCCCCTCCATTAACCCTCTCCCCAGGAATCACAACCTCAAGCTTGAGATAAGGAGGTCCAGTGCTCAGCTGTGGGTCCTTGCTGCCAGGAGCAGGGCTGGAGGTTGGATGTGCTCCCACCTCCTTCCCTCCCCGGAGCACTGTGCTTGAAGGGGCCCAGGGAGTCCTGTGTGCTTTCTACCCTGGCTGACCTTCCCCTAGCAGGGTGGGAGTGGATGAGAGGAGACATGCACAGTCCAGCCTGCCTCTCTCCCTCCTGCCAGGCAGGCAGGCACCTAGGACCAGGCCAGGGAAGTGTGTGATGGCTGATGGTGAAGGACCCCGCTGCCTGGGAGGGATGCTTCTTAGATAGGGCGGGGATTTATAGACACCTGCCCCTTACCAGCACCAGAGAGCTCAGAAACAAAGTCAGTGTCACACATTAATAAGTGGAAATAAAGCCAGGCGGCCGTGGTGCACGCCTTTAATCCCAGCACTCAGGAGGCAGAGCCAGGTGGATCTCTGTGAGTTCAAGGCCAGCCTGGGCTACAGAGTGAGTTCCAGGAAAGGCACAAAGCTACACAGAGAAACCCTGTCTCGAAAAACCAAAAACAAACAAACAAACAAAGGCAAACCAAAAAACCAAACAAACAAACAAAAAAGGAGGTTGGGGAGCATCGTTACTAGAACATTTAACCCTACCACAGTGGAACATCATGGAAGCTGGAAAAAAATCATGGGCAACCTCCAAGGATGGGCTCTGGATTCAATATTCTGTGTAGAACCATAATCTGAGCTGGGGGCAGCTAGTGGTTTTATGTCCCTTGCCCAAGGATCCTTACCTCCTTCTCAGAAGTGATGGAGGTCCTGTAGTATCAACCTAGATGCAGATGCAGTTGGCACAGGCTGGGGCCCTGGAGGCACACACATGGACACACAAACAGACACACACACACACACACACACACACACACACACACACCTTCCCTTTGACTAGCCACCCAAGAGTTTCCAGATAACATGTAACCCTCAGATCTGGGTTAGATCGGGAAAGAAGACACAGCAATTGAAGCTTCTAGGCATGGGCACCAGAGCTGCTTCTGACCACCTACCCCATTTTGGAAAGGCCAAAAGCTGAGGCCCTGCTGGAATCCACATTACTCTTCCAGGGCTCTCCCTACCCTCGTCCCTCAAGAGATCCTGCCCTAGGAGGGCATGTCTTGGTGTGGCCTCTTTGCCCTCTGCTGCCAGGCTGGCTTTGTACCTCCTCTTGGTCACTGAGGATATTGGTTGGTTCACATTACCTCGCCAACATGGGTCAGTTTCTGGCCTCATTATCCACTCGGCTGCTCACTTTCCTTCTGCCTCCCCATCCCTGAATCTAACACCTTTACAGCAATTCCCTGGGCTTTGGCCAGCCAAGCTGCTCTCTGACCCCATATTAGTGACAAGGAACTGGTGACTCTATCGTCCATCATTATAATCTCTCCTGTGCATGACCTTTGAACTGACTTGCCTTTCTCTGTCTCATATTTCCAGTAACCTAACTATTCCCACTCAGCTTCACTTCTTAAAGGTCCTGCTATTTCAAAACTGCCTTAGTGAGGGTTAAGTCTCCAGAACACAAACTGTCAGTGGACAAATCCTCGCAAATAATTTCAGCCAACTTTACAAATGTTTTATGCAATTTTTATGCAGTCAAACCACAATGTCAACTTTTGAATGTTTTCAACAAAATTCATGTTGAAAGGAATCCTCACATGAGGTATTAAGAAGTAGGATCAGACTGGGCACAGTGGCACTCACATTTTATCCCAGCAGCTAAGAGGCAGAGGAAGACAGATCTCAGTGAGTTCGAGGCCTGCCTGGTGTTCATAGCAAATTTCAGGACAGTCAGGGCTACATAGTGAGTTCCTGTCTCATAAAACCAAAGAGAGAGAGAGAGAGAGAGAGAGAGAGAGAGAGAGAGAGAGAGAGAGAGAGAGAGAGAGAGAGAGAGAAGGAGGAGGAGGAGGAGGAGGAGGAGGAGGATCAGGCAGGACTTTCTGAGGTCCTCCTAAATCAGGAGAGATTAATCTACTCATGGACTAATAGATTAATGAGCTCTTTGTCAAGTGGTGTTGTTCTGAAAAGACTCTCCCTGACATGGTTTCTCTGTCTCTTCCTGACATGCTTTGTACCACTTTGGAACATGACAGAATCCTTACAGGTAAGAATGCACCCACCAGATGCAAAGCACATATCAGAGCCATGTTCTTAAACTTCCAGAACAGGGAGAGAAATAAGGATGCTACCATTTGTCCCTGTAGGCTCCAACACTGGGCCCCCAGTGGGTGGTGCTGCTTGGGTAGGTTATGGAACCTTTAAGGTAAGGCCTTGCTGGAGGACACATGTCACAGAGGGAGGGCTGGGAGAGTTTATACCTTGTCCCCTTTCTAGTTCATTCCCTTGGTTTCCTGTGTGATAAGATGTGACCAGCCAGCTTCCTGCTCCAGCAGCGCGTGGCTATGCCTTCCTCACATTATGGAAGCCCAAATAGATTCCTCCTTCTGTAAGTTAGTTACTCTTGGTCATGATATTTATCACTGCAACAGAAAAGTTACTAATAAATAATCCAGCCAGTGCTACTCAATTATCTCAACAATGTTGATGAGACTTACCCAGAAGTCTTCATCTATATATAACACGAATGCCTAAAAGTACAAAACCTGAGAAGCCTCTACCTTACTCACTGGTCTCTTCCCACAGTGATCAGCAGATCCTGCCAACACCAGCTCCATGACCTCCCTCCATACATACAATTTTGTCCTTTTCCACTGCCCTCTCCCTGGTCCAGGTCACCACCCTCTCCCATAGGAACTATGGGGGCAACTTCCTCTGCCTCCTTGCTCTTTGAGCCCCTCCATATTCACATATCACCAGGGAGGACTTCCTTGAAACATCACTAGGAAATTGCCCAGGCCTGTGTGGTCCTTGTCTTAGTCACTATTCTATTGCTGTGATGAGACACCATGACCAGGGGAACTTTTGTAAAGGAAGCATTTAACTGGGGGATAGCTTACAGTTTCAGAAGGATAGTTCATGATCATCATGGTAGGAAGCAGACAGGCATGGTGCTGAGCAGTAATGAGAACTTTACATCCTGATCTGCAGGCAAGAGAGAGAGAGAGAGAGAGAGAGAGAGAGAGAGAGAGAGAGAGAGAGAGAGAGAGAGAGAGGACCTGGCTGATTTGGGCTTTTGAAACCTCAATGCTCATCCTCAGTGACACATCTCCTCTAAAAAGGCCATGCCTCCTCCAATAAGACCACACCTCCTTATCCTTCTCAAACAGTTCCACTAACTTGGGACCAAGCATTTAAACATATGAGTCTATGGGGACCATTTTCATTCAAATTACCATAGTCCTGTACCAAAGGGATCCTGCATAGTTTTCTAACATTATCTTTGTTGTACCCAGAGTCCCCCAAAGACCACCAAGAGACCAAATCCAATGCAAAAGCAAAGAGTCTTTTTATTGTTTCCGAGTTAACCCAGGTCTCTCTGTCCATCTGACGCAGCAGCAGAGCAGGAGAGACTCTGAGTAGCAATTCAGCGGGGTTTTTATAATGGTTAGGGTAGGGGATCTGGGGGAATTCTAACTCTATACAGTTACAAGCTCAGGATTGGTGCTTACTTCAGGTTAGAGACGCTTGGTTCGAACTGATTGGAGAGTTGCAGCTGCAAGGGAATTGCCATATCCTCTAGCAATCTATGTTATTGTATCTATTTTGCCAGCAGACCCATTTCCTCTGGTAGTTAGACTTCCCATTTTTATCTGCAGGAAACCCATTCCCTCTGATAGCTATGGTATACAATCTATAACAGCAGAAAACACCCCATAGGACATATCTGGTGCTTGTTTATTATGCCAGTTATGTTGTATCATATCCTTTAAGGAAATGTTTGGTGTGCAGCTCCTAATTGTCTGAGTCTGGGGGCGAAGGGGCAGCAGATCCTCCGGTGGGTTTTTCTTAGAACAATTTGTTCAAGGGCCTGCTGTCCCCTGTCTGACCCTTCTCTAAGATGGTTGCAACCCTGGCATCCTCTCAATCTTCCCTTTGTTACTGATGTCTAATAATACTAGAATTTATCTACTTCTAGATATTGCTCTAGTCATATCTGGCTACAGATCTCTTGCTAGTTCTCTGGCCCACCACTTACCCCATGTCCTAGTGAGGGTTTCCATTGTTGTGATGAAACACCATGACCAAGCAACTTGGGGAGGAAAGGGTTTCTTTGGCCTACACTTCTATATCGCTGTTCATCATGGACAGAAGTCAGAACAGGAACTGAATGAAACAGAACAGGAAGCTGGAGGCAAGAGCTGATGCAGAGGCCATGGAGGGGTGCTGCTTAACTGGTTTGCTTCCATGGCTTGCTCTTGCTCAACCTCTTTTTTTTTTTTTTTTTTTTTTTGAGACAGGGTTTCTCTGTGTAGCTTTGCACCTTTCCTGGAACTCACTCTGTAGCCAAGGCTGGCCTTGAACTCACA
>CABHPH010137833.1:15343-29052 GCA_902168325.1 Peromyscus nudipes | reverse complement strand
TGTGTGTGTGTGTGTGTGTGTGTGTGTGTGTGTGTGTGTGTGTGTGTGTAAAACTTTCATAGGCGAATACACTAGCAATGTTATCCAGCCTGGAGATGTTCAGGGTTTGGACTAGTCCTGGACACTGGAAAGGGCACAAGATCTGAAGACCAAGACTTCCCAAGGGGCCTTTCCTTGGGAAGGGACCACAGAGAAGAGAGGTGGGGTAAGAGGTTCCAGGCTGGCCCCACCTCCAGCCCATAGTCCTTGGCTAGAGGTGCCTTGGCTTCCACTTCTTGGAGCTGCTCTAGGGTCAGACACTTGACGTAGAAGTGGGCCACCACGTTTGATTTGGCATCTCTGAGGGAGCTTCGGTAGTCAGTGTGTTCCACGCGGAAACTGGACACACCCTCACCCAGCCTCTTCAGCAGTTCCTTAGCCAGCCCGTCCTCTAGGCTGGGGCTGTTATCATCCACAAAACCACCAGGGAAGCCCAGTCGCCCATCAAAGCGCATGTACATCTGGGAGAGGAGGGAGTGGGGATTAGCTGGGAGATGGAAAGGAGGCTCCTAAGAAGGGCACAAGAGCTAGGACAGAAGTGGCCATTCCTCACCAGCACAGCATAGCGGAGTGGGATGCGGCCCCCAAAGAGCACCTTTGGATTGGGTGCATACAGCATCACGTAACAAAGATGTCGCCAGGGGGTGCCCAGGGCCAGGGCTTCCGCCAGTTCCACCTTACTGGATGTGGCCATGGATCTTGATCTTTGCTTTCGTCCACTCACGTGGTTCGGCAGGAGGGTCTCATCCCAGACCACCAATGACTGCAGGGTCCCTGAGCAGAATGAGAGACAGAGTGCAGGCTTTGCTTGGGGAACGACAGCCAATCAGGCTGGGGCTTTTAGGCCAGGCAGTGGAGAAGGCCCTCGGGAAAGCTGAAAGCTTCCTCGGGGTTGGACCCTGGATCAGGGCGTGGCTAAAGGTGTGGCTGGTGTCCTAAGTCATAGTTAGGAGGCCTGCAAAGCCGTGAGTCTCAGCTTTTCTATGTTGGGCAAGATCAGGTTACCAAGGAGTGTTGAGAGCTGAAGGAACAGGCAGTCGAGAAAGCCACCTCAGGTCTGGTTTTGATAGAACCAGAGAATATGGGTTGGAGTTGGTGTGGGAAGCATGAATAGGATTTGTGACCTTATAAAAAGAGACCCAGAGAGTTCCCTGGCCTCTTCTGATGTGTGAGGTGTCAACAACACGAGGGTTCCCAATAGCCCAGGACCTGCCTGCCTCTTGATCTTGGACTCGCCAATCCTCAGAACTATGAGAAAGAAATCCTGGTTGTTGGCTCTTCCAGTCTAAGGCATTTGGTTGCAGCAGTGGTGATGGACTAAGAAAATAACTTCAAGACTTGGGGGCCTACAGCCACAGGTATAGTAGAGCTACCCGGCTAGCTACCGTGCTCTGAAGGTGTTTATATTCTCCCATGTTACTAACATGCTGATGTGAAACAGCAAATTTGCTAGGGTTTCTCTCTCTGTCTCCTCTCTTCTCTCTGTCTCCTCTCTTCTCTCTGTCTCTCTCTCTGTCTCTCTCTGTCTCTCTCTGTGTCTCTCTCTCTTTCTCATACACACACACACACACACACACACACACACATGCGGGGGGGGGGGGGGGGGGAGCAGGGCAGAGACACACACATGGTTTCCACCTCTTTGCACCATCCCAGGTTTCTACAGATGTAAAAGAGCAATTTAGTGCAACTGTCTGGGTTGGTGGCCCACTTTCTCAGAGGCCGTATCTCAAGCTGCCTTCTCCGTGACCCGTTTGGATTTGTGTCTACAAGCATCCAGTGATGGTGGAGGTAGATCTGGCTGTTACAGGTCATTCCACAAAGGGGACCTAACTTCTCTAGATAAAAGTGGGAAAGCTGCTTCTGTGACAGCAGCTTCAATGTTGCTGTAGTTTGGTATTGTATCAGCTCCTCCCCAGGCTTCCTGTGTCCCCCCATTAACCTAATTCCTCTGCCCCTGCTGCTGCTGCCCCTCCTCCCCCACTCCTGTGCCTAACAACTTGTTTCATGCTCTTCCTGACTTCATCATGCATATTTCCTACCCCAGGGCTCAACGGTTCTTACTAGAGAATTGTGCAGGACACCAAGATTGTCTAGGTAGAATGTGACTATGTCGTAAGCTCTAGGACTCCCGTCAGCTGGAGGAAGGAATTATGTGTGTTCAATGACTACATCGCTCTCACCTTCCTCTGTATATGTAAATATTTCCACAGGTAAACATCTGCATCTATATTAAGCTGAACAAGACTTCACACTCTTGTTTCCAACACTGATCCACCACAACATGGACCATTCTGGTCTCTCCCTCTGCCTTGCAAATATATTCATTTGTATTTCTTATAAATGGGTTCAGTTTAGCTTCACCATCGTAGCGTTCTCTGACCTTAGACACGCACGTCCTCTGGTTCTGTTGTTTGCCCGTGTGCCTTTGCACAGTTTAGCCCCTCTGCAGTTGTTCTGTCGGAAGGTAATTCATCCAACTCCAGTGCTGTCTTCAGCAATAGTCACTGCTAAGGACCCTTGTTTTTAATTTTAAAAGGAGTGAAGCCAAAAATGGTGCTTCAAACCCACCATCCAGGACTGGGGAGCCTGAGGCAGGAGGACTGCTGTGAGTTTGAGGTCAGCCTGGACGTGGAGAATTCCAGGGCAATGTGGAGTACAGAGTGAGAGTCTCCCCTGACACACACATCAATGTGTGCCTAAACTTAGCACCTAGTATAAAATGAAAACTCAAGGTGTATTCAGCTAGAATACAAAGAAGCGGACCCCATCTATGGAAGATATGGCTTCAGTGTGCTCCATTTCCTCTCCTGAGACACTGTGAAAGCCACAAAGACAGTGCTCATGCTTTGCCTGGGCTATTTTGAAAAGGAGTATCTCTATTTTTTTTTTTTTGTAAAAAGTCACAGTCTATTTGAGATGCCCCCCCCCCATTTGTAAAAATCAGTGCTCCTGCCCCAAATAAAGTCCGAGGATTTGAGTGTCAGGGAAAGGACAGAAGGTTAGTTTATTGCCACGGTGACATGTGATGATCAAGCACAAACTCCGAGTAGCAGACAGGAATAAACACTGGAGTTTGTGGATTGTATGAATGGCCGGGCTTTATTGCACAGAGGCTGGGCTGCCCCAGGAGGACTCTGCTCCAATTCCCATGCTCATGTGTCATGCCATAGGTGGACAGGCTGTAGGTGACAGCAGGGTGACAGAACATATCAGGGGCTCAGCCAAACCAGGCTCCAAGGGGAAACTGAGTCACAGTCAGGGAGTGTAGGGAGGGGTGAAGTAACCCAGACAACTCCATCTATTAGAGCAGTAAAAATCACATTTCTGATCAACGAAAATGTTTCTAGCTGCTCAAGGACTGACTCCCAGACTAACTTGGAGTCAAGTTGTCCATTCAGCACGTCTTAGCCTGTCTCCTGTTGTTACAACAGACTGCATTGGTACCCACGAACCAGCTCATTTAGACAGAACAAAAAATTGCTCACATTACTGTTCTAGAGACTGCAGGGTCAAAGATTAAGGGGCCGCATCTAGTGATAACCTTCTTGCTGATGGAGCCTCTGAAGAATCCCCAGGTGGCACAGCCATCCCATGACCAGAGGAGCCCTGGTTTGTAACAGACAGATGATCCATGAACCAATGACCACATCATCCAGACAGGGAGACATTTTTGACCTAATCACCTCTTAAAGGTCCCACCTAGTCTCACTGTTTACTGTCTCTCAACAAGGATTAAATTTCAACAGGTTTTACCGCAGTCCTACATAAATTATAATGACCACTGTATTCCTAGTAAATATTTATCAATATACTAAGTATTTGTTGAGCCATACTTATGAACTGTTTTCTGAAATTAGGGAAGAACTGAGTGTTGTATGGTATTTTGTGTTCTGACAAATAAAGCTTGCCTGGAGATCAGAGGGTAGAGCGAGCCACTAGTTAACCATAGAGGCCAGTTGGTGGTGGCTCACACCTTTAATCCCAGCACTTGGATTGGGAAGATCGTGCCTTTGATCCCAGCACATGGGAGGCTCACGCCTTTAATCCCAGCACATGGGAGGTGGAGATAAGAATATAAGGCTGGTGGAGACAGGGTCTCTGGCACCCATTTAGTCTGAGGATTTGCAGAGACAGGAAAGCAACCCCGACCCCAATTGGGTCTAAGGATCTGGAGAGGTAAGAAGTTACCGGTGGCTGCTCTGCTTATCTGACCTTTCAGCTTTCACCCTCGTTATCTGACTCAGGTTTTATTGTTAAGACTAATTAGGATCACTCTTCAACTGAAGACCCCTGTGATGATTATTTTGAGGCTATCATAGCAGCTTAGCAGGATGAAGTGGGTGGAGATGGTCTGGAAGGCAAAGCCAGTCCTAGGAGCCAGCCACTCATGCATTTCTGCAGAGCAGGCATCAAGGGCCACGCAAAGTGTCTGAAAGTGATTGTCTTTGGGGATGTGTTTGCCATGGTAGGCAGTAGAACCTTAGAAGTGAAGGGATGCTCGTGGATGAAGGTCCAATGACGGAAGTTTCAAGTAGGCTAACCATAAAGGCAATGATGCATTTCCAGCCATCTGAAGCACTGCTACACACCATGATGGCAATTTCCCATGATTCCATCTAGTAATTTCATTTTTCTCAGTGGTAGTCAGAGGTAGGCAAGAAACAGGTTTGGAGGAAATGAACTGCTCTAAATCACAATAATGGCAGCAGAAGGTCTAGGAGCCACACTACCTGGTGTTCAACTTCTCCCTCATACAGATTATGGCAGGCAGAACTGTTTTCAAACATTGCTTCTTTACTGTGTATCTAACCCTGCTTCACCAACACACACACATGCACGTGCACGTGCACATGCACACACCCGCATGCACACAGGCACACAGACACCTGTTTCTGCTCTTTGCTTCATTTCTGTTTCCTCTCCCAGTAGCCTGGTCCTCCTTTCTCTTCACAGCCCAGTTAATGTCTCATCTTAAGGAAGATTTCAGTGTCTTCACCCACGAGCTATAGTTTAATGTGTCAGCCTCTTTTATGCTGAGCCCAGGGCAATGGCTAGACTCGTATAAGACCCAGGACATTTGTTCCAGCCCCAGCCTCGAAGCCATTAAATAATGAACTTTCATCCCTCTCCCTGTGAGCTTTATCTCTGCATCACCCAAGAGAGCTGGTGGCATTTCCTCTGTATACCTAGAAGGCAGAATGTGTGTGTGTGTGTGTGTGTGTGTGTGAGAGAGAGAGAGAGAGAGAGAGAGAGACAGACAGACAGACAGACAGACAGAGAGAGAGAGAGAGAGAGAGAGAGCACAGCAAAGCACCAAGTCCCTCCATCTCCCATCTCTGTGACTGTTTCTTACCTGTCATCTTCCATTGATTAGTTATTAACATCCACACTGAAGTAGCCCCACATTAGGACTGCATTGCTGAAGGAGAAAGAGCTAATGACAAACACTCTTTTTCAAGTCAGGTCAAATCTTACTCCTCACTCCCACACCAGTGAGCTAAAGGGAAGGTAAACTCCAGTGATCGTAAGAAGCAATGCTCCCAAAGCCCATTACTGTGGCTCTCCTTTCTTCTGAGGCTGATGTGGCACACAACACCAATCTCTGGAGAGCAGGATATTATCCCTCTGCACCTGTCTTCTTAGAAACATGTTCTAAAATGCAGGACATTGTTCTCTGGGCATATTATGAATTCCTCTTCAGACCCAGCAATTTGCACAAGCATTATCCTGTTCTAATAACATAATGACCATCATCAAGGAGACTACACACATTCATTAACTTGGCTTCTTTACAGCCCCTCCTCCACTGACCAGTTTGCCATCTGACTGGTCATCAAAGGACCTAGGGTATCCAGGGGACTTCCTGAGGTGAGGTCTCCTCCTTGTTACCACACAAACTGTCCTTTTCTCTCCTCTGAGTAAAACTTAAAAACCACAACAAAAAAGGAGGACATGAAGTTGGGATAGTGATGGGGTAGGTGCACAAGGAGGAGTTGGAGGAAGGTCGTGGAGGATGGAAGTTGTTTCAGTTAGGGTAAAACCAAAATCAACTCGGGGAGGAATGGATTTATTTCAGCTTACAGTTCCACAGCACAGTCTGTCACCGAGGGAAGTCAGGGGAGGAAGTCAAACAGGGCAGGCACTTGGTGGCAGGGGCTGAGGAAGAGACCACGGGGGAGCGCTGCTTGCTGGCTTGCTCTGCCTGGATTGCTCAGTTTGTTTTAGTATACATCCAGAACCACCTGCCCAGGGGTGGCATTGCCCACAGTGGGCTGGGCCTTCCCATAATAATCACCAATCAAGAAAATGCACCATAGACTTGTCTACAGGCCAGTCCTATGGAGGCAGTTCTTGGCTAAGATTCCTTCTTCCCAGATGACTCTACTTTGTGTCAAGTTGACATAAACATACATTGTATAAATGTATGAAAATTTCAAAGAATAAATAAAAATATTATTAAAAAAGAAATAATTGATGTCTGAGGAGACAGCTTATGTGACTTAAGTATAATATTCACACACACACACACACACACACACACACACACACACACACACAAATGTTGGGGCTGGAGAGAGAGCTCAGTGGTTAAGAGCACCTGCTGCTTTTGCAGAGGTTTGGTTCTCAGCACCCACATGAAGGCTCACAACCATCTATAACTCCAGTTCCAGGATCCAACAACCTCTTCTGACCTCTGTAGGCCCCAGGCTTGTATATTATATGGGCTAGTTTTATGTCAACTTGACACAAGCTAGAGTCATCAGAAGAGGAAGACTCAATTGATAAAAATGACTCCATAAGGCCAGGTGGTAGGCAAACCTGTAGAGTATTTTCTTAATTAGTGATTGATGTGGGGGGGGGCAGTCCATTGTGGGTGGTGCCATCCCTGCGCTGGTGGTCCTGGGTTCTATAAGAAAGCAGGCTAAGATGAGCAAGTCAGTAAGCAGCACTCCTTCATGGCCTCTGCATCAGCTCCTGCCTCCAAGTTCCTGCCCTGTTTGAGTTCCTGTCCTGGCTTCCTTCAATGATGAACTACCATGTGGAAGTATAAGTCAAATGAACCCTTTCCTCCCCAACTTGTTCTTGGTCATGGTGTTTCATCACAGCAATGGTAACCTTAACTAAGACACACATGGTACACATACATACATCCAGACAAAACACTCAAATATATACAATAAAAATAAATAAATCTTTAAAACACCAACTAATATCTCATCCATCTGTAAATTTTTAGATGTTTTTAGTAGTAACAAACAGCAAACAAAACAAAGCAAATATTACCTTTACAAAATGTGTTACATTTAACAATGTATTGTTATAAGAAAAAGAAAAGGGGATGGAGAGATAGCTCAGTGCTTAAGAACACTGGCTGCTCTTCCATAGGTCCTGAGTTCAATTCCCAGCAACCACATGGTGGCTCCAAACCATCTATATTGGAATCTGATGCCCTCTTCTGGCCTGCAAGTGTACATGCAGACAGAGCACTCAGACATAAAAATATATAAGTAAATAAAAAGAAAAGAAAAGATAAAATAGGTGATTTATCTTATAATGATGAAATCTGTATTTATTATGAATAAAAGCCTTTATTGCTCCATGAGTGAGTTTTAGGAATAAATCACAGAGTCACTGTTGGGATTTTTCAATCCAAGCCCATTATTTACATACTGTTTGCATGTTAGTCATAGAAAGAAAGAAAAATCATCACTGGAGATGAGCAGGTCAATGCTCAGGCCAGTGTCCTGTGTCCATCACAAGCATGTTGGCCATAGTATAGTTCCTGGAGATCATGGTGGTTGGGCACTGAGCATGCCCTGGATGGACACAGTACAGAGCACCTGTGTTGTCACAGTGCTTCTACCCCATTGGAAACCCTGAGGGCTGCAGGCATGAAGGAAAGCCTTTCAGGATGCCAGACTTCATCTATGACCTTGACCTGTGACTCCAAGCACCCGCAGCCAGCTGAGTGCATAGACACAGACATCTCCATAAACATCCTAACTTCTGACCAGGAGCCGAAGGTAAAAATGGCAACTCCAGTTGTGCGCTAGTATCCCAAGATGTAGTCCAGGGTGGAAACCTCATGGGTTTTCACAGAACTGTATGTGCTTCTTCGGGGTCAGCTTCACAGTGAAGGTTCTCGAGAGTGAGCACTTTTCCTTCTGTGGTCAGCAGCTGCTCCTCAAAGTAGAGGAGCTGGTCAACTTCAAAGCAGTCGCTGGCCCGAGGAACCACCGTCTCCAGGTGCTCCTGGATCTCTGCTTCACAGGCATTCTGATGCCTTGCTCTCTTGAGGTAATCGTAGACCTCCTCAAACACTTCTGTTCCTAGCTTCTGCATGGCTGATCTGCCAAGAAAGGTAGGAAAGATTACAAGCCCCACAGAGAGATCACCTGCAAGAAAATACACTTAAAACCCATGGTTATAAAAACAATACTGCAACCCTGTCACTTGGGAGGGAAAAGAGAGGAAGCTAAGATACAGTATCTCATCCTCAGCATTTAACAGTGGTCAACAAGCAATGCTTGAGTGTGGTTGATTGTGTCCCAAGTACTCTTTCAGAAACCGTGAGCACATATATACACGTGAGGTATATTCTTGCCTTGATCCATGTGTTTGTACACATAATAGATCTGTTGGTGTTTCATCATGATAATAACTCAAGAAAGGCTACTTATGATGAAAGGGGAGATTATATAGTCCATACACTGGAAGTCTAAAATCTAAGCAGCATAGCACAGCTGCCCTGCACTGAAGCCTTCTCCTTGGCCTGAACAGTAATGGTAAAAGTGCATGAGTACACAGGCATCTACATGGCTATGTAGCTACATCCCCACCCTTAGTTTTGACACTATTTAAAATATATCTTTCATCTTCTCTAGACAAGTTGTTTTGGGTAGAAAGACACTAAGAGGCCAGTAAGTGGTAAAAACATGGAATTTCATAGAATTCAAGTAAAAAAATAAAGAGGACATGAGCTATTCTTCAGGCATAATATAAGAAACCCTTTACATGCACATAGACAAAACATTTATACACATTTTTCAAGAAGTCCTGGGAGTGATTTATATACTGTAAGGCATCCCTGCACATCAGGTGTAGAGTCACACAGACATAGAATGTTACACACTCTTTAGCACTGCCATCTTGACTCATCTGGGGATGACAAGGAATCAGGATGATCAGGAATCATTAGAAATGAATAGTAGCCATCCTCTGTTGGTCTAGTATCTCAAGCAGCTGTCTACGGACAGGGCTGGGGTAAAGACAGAAGAAGAGCTCTGTACAAATAGGCATGCAGTTCAGTAGCACGAAGCATCCCTCACTGGACATTTGACCTCAGGGTCTTTTTTCCCCCTCCAATATTGCAGCTGTTGGCATGATGCCCTGTTGAGCTAATATTCCTTGTAGGGTTTTCTTATTTGTGACTGAAACTCCATCCATTACTCTAATCACAGTAAAAAGCAGACAGTTTAGGGTTACCAACTACAGAGTAAGATCCAGCTAGGTACTGCTAGAGACACACCTAAAACATGAAGTTTGAAAAAAAGAAAAGTACTAAAGGAAAATACCAGGAAGATTATAACCAAATGAAATCTGAGGTATCCATATTAATAAAAGCCAGATTTATAAGTTAAAAACTGTTGCAGGAGGTGGGGTGGGGTTAAGAGCAGTTGCTGAACCATCATGAGGACCAGAGTTGGGACTTCAGTACCCAAGTAACAAGCTGGGTGCAGCAGCCCCAGGAGGTTAGAGACAGCAAGATCACTGTGCTTCAGTGGCTTTCAGTCTGGTCAAGGAAATGTGAGTCCCAGGTTTAAGGGGAGATCTTATCTCAAGCGAATAGGTAAGGAACCATAGAGGAAGATGTCTGATGCCCTCTTTTGGCCTCCATGAACAAACACATGTGTGCACATTTGTATATATATGTGTACACACTGTCACACACAAATAAATAAGTCCTTTAAAAGCCCATTATTAGGACAAAGAGTTACTACATAATGATAACACTTGAACCGCAAGGAAAAATAAAAATCTTCAATTAGTATGCAGCTACTAACTGGAAGTATACAAAGCAATACTGAGATAAACTACTAGATATGTTTCTTAACATGGGATTTAAATATAGCTGGCTCCATCATTAGTAAGTGGAAAATTCAAAGTTTTAGTAATGGGGCTGGAGGAATGGTTCAGTGGTTAAGAGCATGGCTGCTCTTCCAGATGATGTAGATTTGATTCCTAGTTCCCACAAGGTATCTCATAACCATCTGTAACTCCATTTCTAGGGAATCTGATGCCCTCTTCTGGCCTCCATAGGCACTGCATGAACATCTTGCATAGACATACATACAGCAAAATACTCATATACAAAATAAAAAAATTAATACAAAATGTTAGCAATGGCACAGGAGACCTGCAGAGCATACTTACTGAACTTAGACACACTCAGAGCCCAGCCCCCACTGCCACGAGGGGACACAGATTCTTCTCTGACTCTTAGGAAACATTTGCAGCGAGGAATCATCTAGTGGACAACTCAAGTCTCAACAACATTTATACATGTAAGCCAATATAAATCGTTTTCTAAATTATAGGTCAAAGGAAAAAACCAGCCATGCCATGAACTCAGGTGAGGCCAGGAGGAAGTGAGCAGGCAGAGGCCCCCACACTGCAGCCCTGTGGTGATGTATGCTTAGACTCAGGACATGGTGATATTTCTACAATGATGCACTGGGGTGCTCAAGAGTCATGAAATAGAAACTTCCATTTAAGAGGGTGCTCTCACTGCTATCTGTGATTTGGGAAAAGAGGGCAGCATCCTTCATTCTGTTCATTTAGAATGACTGTCTTTTTAAGGAGGCGGAGTAGCTGTGGCTGGTGGAGGGCTATCATTACCATTCATCACAGCTCTCAAATGGAAAGAACTTCCATTTTAATTTCCCATTCATTTTTATGTCCCACTTCCTTTCTCAAAAAACGAGTCAATCATCTTTAAAGTTGCTTTAGGAACTCTTCAACATCAGTTTTTGCCCCGATTCTTCATTTACAGGTTGATCAGTCCAAGGTTGGGCAGGCATTGGGGACAAGCGAGGACCAGATACCACCTAGTTACCAGGCTTCTCAGGCACTGACTCCACAGGCTGGATAATGGCACCTGAACACTGAGACCAGCAGCAAGGCTGCCCAGTTTCCAAAGCCTGTGTGCTTGGCTGACTGAGACCCGAAACTCCCTTAAACTCCCAGCGAGCACTTCCTCTCTCCTTGTCTGACCTCCAAACCCAATCTCACTCCTCCACCTGAGTAAAGACCAAAGGCAAGATCTCTTCACTTAGCCTTTGTTATACTTTCTAACCCTATTTAGTATTGGCTATTGTTTTTGTTCTTTATTTTTGTTTTGAAACTATCTTATGTAGCTCAGGATGACTTCAGACTCTATGTAATTGAGGCTGGCCTTGAACTCCTGACCCTCCTGCCTCCATCTCCTGAGTCCTGTGATGACACCAGTATTGACCATTCTTTCTTTCCTATTTATCTCTATCCCAGAGGTTATTAAAAAAAAAAAAAAGTCCGCATGTGTCCTTTGGCTCTGTAAGGGTAACAGATGGTAAAATATTCTCACATTTGAAATTTTTGTTTTATTTTAAAACAATTTCATATTTACAGAAAAGTTCCAGAAGAACAAACACCGTTTTCGTACTCAAGGCTTTTGAAAATGAGTAATTAACTAGACACTTTCCCCATAAATGTTTTGGTTTTCAAACATAAAAACTCACAATGAAGAGCAGCCCCACATCAGGAAAGGACACCAATGGCTTGCTGTCATTTGTCAACTTTCCCCAGCTGTCCAAAGCACTGCAGCCTAACAAAGGCCACAGGATGACCTGGATTTGGCCTCTTCAGTGATTTGGACTCCGTCACTTGGAGTGCCCGTATCCACTCTCATTCTGTGACTACCTCTTCTTTTATATTATCCTGAAGATGAATTCAGGAACCTAGCCTCTCATTATCTTCAGATTATCTTAAAAAGCCCTAACTATGTTCTTTATTTATTTTTTCTTTTTATATTATATTATGTTTTTAAATTTCTTCTTTAGTTTACAAAGTGTGTTCTAGCAATTTTCTACCCTCACCTTCCTCCTACCCACCCCCTTCCCCCCCCAGCCTTCCACTCTCTTCCTTTTTCATGCCCCATGTGCCATTTTATCCACTCCCATCTTTCCTCGTTGTGGTGGTATCGTGTTCCCCAAAATATTGTGTATGCTAATAAACTTATCTGGGGTCAGAGAACAGGACAGCCACAATATTAAACATAGAGGTTAGGCAGTGGTAGCATACGCCTTTAATCCTAGCATTCCAGAGACAGAAATCCTTCTGGATCTCTGTGAGTTCAAGGCCACATTGGAAACGGCCAGGCACGGTGATACACACCTTTAATCCCAGAAAGCCACACCTTTAATCCCAGGGAGTGGTGGTAGAAAGCAGAAAGGTATATAAAGCGTGAGGACCAGAAACTAGAGGCATTTGCCCTGGAGAGGCATTTGCCCTGGAGAGGCATTTTGGCCTGGAGAAGCATTTGGCCTGGAGAAGCATTTGGCCTGGTTAAGCATTTAGGCTTTCAAGAAGTAGCAGTTCAGCTGAGGCCCATTCGGATATGAGGACACAGAGGCCTCCAGTCTGAGGAAGCAAGACCAGCTGAGGATCTGGTGAGGTGAGATAGCTGTGGCTTATTCTGTCTCTCTGACCTTCCAGTGTTCACCCCAATACCTGCCTCAGGTTTGATTTTATTAATAAGACCTTCTAAGACTCATGCTACACCTCGTCATTATTATTATCCTCTCTTGGTCTTTTGTATCTTTATTCACACTTAAACATATGTATACATCATACATCATACACCTCCTATATTTAGAATAATCTAAATTCTTTATCAGAAAATTCCGAGATGTAACACCTTACAGCCAAGTAGTAGGATATAAAATCAATAGACCAATAACAAACTTAATAAGAAAGATATTAAAAGAAAATCTCATTCACAATAGCCTCATATAAACAAACAGCAAACAAAAATTTAGGACGACACCTAGCTAAGGAGGTGTAAGGCCTTGGTGTGAAAGCGTTTTTTGTTACAAAGTCAAGTGTGTGTGTGTGTGTGTGTGTGTGTGTGTGTGTGTTGGGGGGTACACATGGACAATGGTGTCATATGTGAAGGTCAGAGGACAACTTTCTAGAATTGGTTCTCTCCTTGGACCATGGGTGTCCTGGGGATCAAAGTGAGATCATCAGGTTGATGGCAAGTGCCTTTACCCACTGAGCCTTCTCATTGGCCTTTTGATGAAAACAAACACCCCAGGGAAAGAAAAATTACAGGAGACACTAGAAGACAGAACAACCTCCATGAGTTGACAGCTTTACCATTGTGATCTAATATTACCATAACTGATCTAAAGATGTAACAAAATCCTCACTGCAACTCCAATGACACTATTAACTGAATTAGAAAAAAAAAAACCAAAATTCATATGGAACAGATGAAACCCAAATAACTAAATCAGTCTCAGCAGAAAGAACAATGCTGAAGGTAGCAAGACATTTGTCCTCAAACTAACTACAGAGCCGCCGTGACACAAACGGTGTGGACATTTGTCCTCAAACTAACTACAGAG
>CABHPH010137833.1:0-15333 GCA_902168325.1 Peromyscus nudipes | reverse complement strand
CCGTGACACAAACGGTGTGGACATTTGTCCTCAAACTAACTACAGAGCCGCCGTGACACAAACGGTGTGGCAGTGGCACAAGCAGACATGTAGGACAGAGCAGAGGACCAGAAAGAAACACGCACCTACAGCCACCTAATTTTTCACCAAGGAGTAAAAAACTTACATAGGAAAAAAACCAAACAATCTCTTGGACAAATGTCTGGGAAACTGGACCTTCACCTGCAGAAGAATGAAGATATCCCTGTCTTTCACCCTGTAAAAAAGTCAATTGAAAAGTGGGTCAAAGACCTTAAAATAAGACCCGAAACAGGCCGGGCAGTGGTGGCGCACACCTTTAATCCCAGCACTCGGGAGGCAGAGCCAGGTGGATCTCTGTGAGTTTGAGGCCAGCCTGGGCTACCAAGTGAGTTCCAGGAAAGGCGCAAAGCTACACAGAGAAACCCTGTCTCAAGAAAAAAAAAAAGACCCAAAACACTAAAGTGTTAAAGGAAGACACAGAGAAGGCGCTGAAAAGACTTTCTGAAAAAGGCTCTAGTGTCTCAGGAAATAATCACGATAACTGACAAATGGAATCGCATCAAAATGAAAAACCTTCTGCATAGCAAAGGAAACAAGCTACAGAATTCAGAGACAGCCTGAAGAATGGTAGAGAATCTTTGTCTACTATTAACATTTGACAGGGGACTAATATCTATAACCACTAAAGAACTAGCCCCACTCCACCCTCCCAAAAAAAATCAAGTCACCCAAGTCAATACATAGGCAAGTGAACAGAACAGATAATCATGAAAAGAAGAGACATATGCGGCCAATAAATATGTGGGAAAACATCCTTAGCCATCAGGGAAATGCAGATCAGAACTACACTGAGATTCCCTTTCACTCCAGTCAGAATGATAACATCAAAAACAAACAACAAAGACAACAAATGCCCATGAGAATGCAGAGAAAGAGGCACATTTACACACTGCTGGTGAGAGTGTGAGCCAACTGCAGCCACCATGGGGATCAATATGGAGCTTCTCTGAAAAGCAAGGCAAAGCCACCCTGTGCTCCATAGCTAGCACTCCTGGGTATTTACCGGAAGGACTCTAAGTTAACATGCCACAGGAATCTTTGCACATGTGTATTTTCTGCACCTCTATCTACAACAGCTAGGAAAGGGAGCCAGCTCAGGTGCCCTCCAACCATGACTGAATGAAGAAATCGTCATACACATACATGATGATATTTTATTCAATTGTAAAGCACGAACTGGGGCTGGGGAGATGGCCCTGTTGATAAAGTGCCTGCTGAGTAAGCATGATGATCCAAGTTCAGATCCCCAGAACCCATGTAAAAGCGAGGCAGAGTGGTGTATGTCTGCAACCCCAATGTTGGGGCAGGAGGCTGGCACAGATAGACAGACCTCAGAAGCTCATTGGCCACCCAGCGTAGCCAAATCAATGAGCCCCTGGTTCAATAAGAGACCTTGTCTCAAAAAATACAGTTACAGCCTGGTGTGATGGCTAAGTGGATCAAAGAACTTGTCATGCAAGCCTAATGACCCAAGTCTGATCCTCTGAACCTATGGTGGAAAGAGGGAACTGACCCCAAAGGTCTGACCAACACGTGTACCACTGCATGTGTGTGTGTGTGTGTGTGTGTGTGTGTGTGTGAGAGAGAGAGAGAGAGAGAGAGAGAGAGAGAAAGAGAGAGAGAGAGACAGAGAGAGACAGAGACAGAGAGAGACAGAGACAGAGAGAGACAGAGAGAGAAAGACAGAGAGAGAGACAGAGAGAGAGCGCACAAACATTCTACACAATGATAATAAAAGAAGGTGGAGAGTGATCAAAGAAGACACATGGCTTTGACTTCTGTTCTCCACACTCGTGCACCCACTCATACACACACTCATGTACACACCCTCATGAACAAGTGCAGACATCACAACATTCACACACATACATAAAATAATGGAAAAATAATGAAATTATGACATTTGCAGAAAAATAGATGGAACTGGAGACCATTATGTTAAGCAAAATAAGCCAATTTCAGAAACATAAATATTGCACATTTTTATTTGTATACTGTGGTAGTTTAAAATGTAATTGGCCCCCATAATCTCATAGGGATTAGGAGGGGTGGCTTTGTTGGAGTGGGTATGGCCTTGTGAGAGGAAGTGTGTCACTGTCAGGATGGGCTTTGAGGTCCTATGCTCAGGATACCACCCAGTGTCTCAGTCAACTTCCTGTTGTCTGTAAGGTATAGGACTTTCAACTACTTTTCCAGCACCATGTCTGCCTGCATGCTGCCATGCTCCCCACCATGATGATAATGGACTGAACCTCTGAAACGGTAAGCAAGCTACCCCAATTAAATGTTTTCCTTATAAGAATTGCCATGGTCATTGTGTCTCTTCACAGCCATAGAAACCCTAACTAATACAGAAGTTGGTACCAGGAGTGGGGTATTGCTGATCATGTTTTTCTTTGGAGTAATATGGATTTGGGGAGTTTGGGTTAGGAAAGGAGTAGAATGCTTTAAGTGCTGCTTAATGGGTCATACCAGCAGGAGCATGGAAGACAGTGGTGCTGAATGTGATTTGATGAACTGTGGGGATCAAGAGGTTTCAGAGGAGAAGAATGTCAGTATGTGACCTAGAGACTGATCTTCTGATATTTTAGTGAAGAAAGTGGCTGCTTTTTCTCCCTTTTTCAAAGAGTCTGCCTGAGGCTAAAGTAAAGAGTTTTGGATTAATTCCATTGGCAAAGGAAATCTCAAAATAGCCCAGGATAGACTCTGCCGTGTGGTTATTAGTGTTAACTCTAATGAGGATTTATAATGAAAAGAAGCTGAGCAAGGAAAAATATTTGAGGAGAAAAGGAACACCAAGAAGTAGAATGTTCTGTGTTCAAGGAGATAAACAGATTAAGAAATGGAATCAAGAGAATAGTGACCTCAGGGCAAGATCCCACCCAGCTAAGTTTCCAACTTGTGAAAAAGAATTAAAGAAAAGTTTAGAGCCAGGTATGGTACATGTCTTTAATCCCAGCACTGGGAAGGCAGAGACTGGTGGATTTCTGAGCGTGATCATCCTGGTCTACAGAGACAGTTCAAGGATAGCCAAGCTTAGGCAGTAAAGATAACAATCAAAAACAGAAAGCTGGTGAAGATGTAATTAAAGAAGGGAGCCATGCTCCAGCATCAGCAAGTAGTAGAACTTGGCAGCTTTGTCCACATGGTTCTAGCGTTAGACTTAAGGATAGAGGAAATGGGTCATGGAGTTTGCCTTGGTGACTAAGGAAAGCTGCTGTGGCCAGGCATGTGTCAGAGGTGTCCCTGAATGGAGGAATGGAGAGGCCATTGCATGAAGCTGTGAAGTTGAAGCCTGGATTACCCTGGAGAAGCTAAGATGTTAGAGATTCCAGAGATGTGGGATACTTGCTGAGGAAAGCTGCTAGTAGGGAGTGGAACCAGCCCAAGAGAAAGAAGTGTGTTGCAGTCAACAAAGCTGAAAGGAGTTAGAGATCTGAAGTGTGCTTTGACATCAGACATGGAGATGTAGAGTTTGGAGTTTGCCCAGCTGGTTTTGGTCTTGTTTTGGTCCAGTATTTCCTCACTATGCTCCCTTCCCTCAGTTTTGGAATGGTAACGTATGTCCTGTGCCATTATATGTTGTAAGTACGTGATCTGTTTTTTCATTTTGATTTTATAAGTGATTACAGTTAAGAGATTGCATGAATCTCAGAAGACACTTTTAACTTTGGACATAAAGACATTGTTGAGATTGTGATATACTCTGGGGACTTCTGAAGTTGGACTAATGCATTTTGCATTATGATATTGTTATAAGCATATGGAGACCAGGAAGTAGAATGTGGTAGTTTGAATGTAATTGGCCTCCATAAGGAGTGGCACTATTAGGATGTGTGGCTTTGTTGAAGTGGGTATAGCCTTGTGAGAGGAAGTGTGTCACTGTCAGGGTGGGCTTTGAGGATAGTCAACTTCCTGTTGCCTGCAAGATGTAGAACTCTCAGCTACTTCCCCAGCACCATGTCTGCCTGCATGCTGCCATGCTCCCCACCACGATGATAACGGACTGAACCTCTGAAACTATAAACCAGCCCAATTAAATGTTTTCCTTATAAGAGTTGCTGTGGTCACGGTGTCTCTTCACAGCAATAGAAACCCTAAGGCATATACAGAATATAGATATGCTACCTTCATGTCATAAAAACAAAAGGGGCCTACGTCCATTGAAGAATGAAGAGAACAAGAGAAGATAATAAGCAGAGAGACAGGAAAAACACTGCATGTCTTCTACATGTGGGAGCTATATGTAGAATTACACACACACGGAAGCGGAAGGAGGAACTACTGGGGGAAGTGGGCCAGGGGGAGCTGGGGAACGGGGGAGGGAGGTGCAGCTGTCAGATGAATGCGAACAAGGTAATGCATGAAAATGTCATAATAAATAACACTTATAAGGAACTTCAAAAAGCAGAGATGAGGGGAGACAGCCAGGCTGGCCAGGGACCTTGGGGCCTCTGTGAGGGGTGGTGCCTTAACCCCAGGTGCAATGGGAAGCTTCTGGAGGGCTGACATGGTCTGAACTGTGTCCTAACAAGAGTCTGTGCTGTGTGCAGTGGAACAAGGAGTCACTGCCTATAAGAAATCTAGAGCCGTTCCCTCACAATGCCTCAGTGCCTTTTATCCAGGTCCCTGTGACTGATTCCCCACCAGACTTTAAAGCCAAGGATAGTGAGTGCCACTCTCCTGCTGAGCTGGCTTCTGTGACTCACGGAGTTTCTCTTCTCGTGGAGCCACCTGAACCTCACAGCTCGGTCTGCACTTACTTATCAATCTGGCATCCAATCTCAAGGTCATGTCTAACTACCCATGTGTTCATAACCATTTCCCAGAGAGTACACATCATATAGGGAAACGAGAGTAATTCCACCTCTAACAACCTGACGCCTGAGCAGTAGCTCTGTAAGCAATGACATGGGAGGCTTTGCTTGTTCTGCTCCGTGCACTGGCATTACTATAATTGTGCTGCAGCTAGCAAGCGTTTAAGTCAACGTTGGCCTTTGTCACTACTAAACTGTGGCACTTCATGGAGCCTGTGCTTCTATTCAGCAGACCAATGTGTGCAATGTCTTTCCATGGTCATCCCAACTTTAGCATGAGGACATTTAAGACATATGATAAAGTGTAGAGTATGGTACAATAGATGCATCTCTAAATCCCTTCAGAAATGAAGCATTATAACAGACAAATGAAGCCCTTTCCTCAACATATCTCCTTCCAGTTCTCAGAGGTAACTTCTATCCTGAGTGGGGCCTATTAAAACACTTTAATTATACACATGCAGCACATATCCCTTAGGAAGAAGTAGTACTGTTTTAGGTATTTTTACACTTCTAGTAGATGGTATTAATTTTTCTTGTCTCTCTCAAAATTGTTAATGCTTAGTCCCCTTTGATTCAGCAGCTCACTGATTTTCACCACGTCACCCCTCAGTACTTCCTCCTCATTCTCCTGCTGATACAACTCCGGCTGTTTCTACCATCCTCCGGCACACGTGCGCAGCCTGCCAAACACACGCGCTGTTAATAGAAGAGGTGCTGTGACCATTCTTGCACACATCTCCTTGGATGCAATTATCTTAAGACAAGAAAAATAAACCCACAGAAAAATCTACCTTTTTAGACACAAGTTTCACATTAACTCATTATTTTTAGATTGATTTGCTGTCATGCTTATCCAACCCTTCATAATGACCTCCAGATGGACATTTTTACAATAGCATGATCCAGGGTGCAATAGAGAAACTTTAAAACTCAGAATTTCAGGTTGGGGGTGTATGTAGCTCATTGGTAAACCAGATGCCTAGTGAGTCCCTGGCCAATCCTCAGTATCCTAGAAAAAAAAACCAGGAGCTGGAGAGATGGCTTGGTGGGCAAAGTGCCTGTCGCGTAAGCATGAGGACCCAAGTTCGGACCCCTGACAGTCACATAAAAGCTGGGCACAGTGCTGTAGGTCTGTAATCACAGGCTGGGGTGGCAAGCTCCAGTGAGAGAGCTTGTCTTAAAAAAAAAAGTTAGAGAGTGATTAAAAAGGATCCTTTATGTTAACCACTGGTCTCTATACTCACCTGCATGGGAAAGCAGCCCCCCATGTGCGTACACCCCTCCACACACAAATTTTTCAAAAAGTTCTATAAACTTACTAATAAATACCACCTAATAGAATACCTCCATGATGTAGGTTATATAGACAAGGTATAGGTAAGGGGCTGCTTTACATAGGCAAAGTGGTTCCCAGAGGAAAGCTCTTAAAGTTCAGAGGTCAGTGGATACTTCACAGAGCCCCCATGACGATGGATGGACATGTGAACTACACAGACAGTCCCTATGTCTTCCTTGTGTGCGCTTAATAACCCCACTAAACAATGAGCCACAAATCAAGGGCCACACAAAGTCCTTCTTGGCTGAATTACAATTGTGCTTCCTTTCATCAATTAAGCCCCCCAAGTTCTTGTTTTCGAAAACTAATGCCATCCAGCTTTCCAGAAATGAAAACAAGGATCTGAAGATAAAACAGATTTCCTAATAAAACAGAATGGGGATGATTAGGTTTGCAAAGCAAAGTTTAAAAAAAAAAAACTACATCAGGGTAAAGAAATGAGAACATCCTAGCTTTGGAAGACTTGTAGATTTGTTTAATTTGGAGATTGTTCTCTCCCCCACTCTCTCTCTCTCTCTCTCTCTCTGTGTGTGTGTGTGTGTGTGTGTGTGTGTGTGTCTGTGTGTCTGTGTGTCTGTGTGACTGTGTGTCTGTCTACATGGACGCCCTCACCTGTACAGGCATGTGTGAAGACCGGAAGTTGATGTTGGGGTGTCCTCCTCAATTACTCTCTCACCTTATTTTCTGACACAGTTCTCACTAGGATCCACCCGTCTCCTCCCTCCTCAGGGTTGGGAGTTACAAATACGCACCACCACCCTTGGCTTTAACATGGGTGCTGGGATTCCAACTCAGTTCCTCATGCTTATACAGCAAGAACTGTGGCCCCGAGTCATTCCCCAGCTTCTCTTCCCTTTGCCCGTCCCCATGGAGTTTTGCTGTGTGGTCCAGGTTGACCTCAATACCACAAAGCTCCTGCTTTAGCCCTCTGAATGCTGAGATTACATGTGTGCACCGCCATGCCCTGCTAAGGATAAGTCCTTGTGATTAGAAACTGTAGGGTGTCCTTGGACATGGCTGATTTAAAGCTCTCTTGCATTTGGTAAGATTTGTCAAGGATCCTCTCCTTGACCAAACTTTAACAGGCTTCACTTACTCAGCCCAGCTTGGCAAAACCTCTCCACCCTTGATCCTAACCAAGTTCTTTTAAAGCAATTTTCCAATTTAATGTCTTCATGCCATTTCTGTTGCTGTGATAAAATACCTTGACTAAAAGCAATCTAGGGGAGACAAGGTTTATTTGAGCTCAATTCCAGTTATCGTTCGGAACAGCAGGAAAGTCAATGCTGAACTTGAAGCAGTTAGTCATATCAGTCAAGGGTAGAGAGAAATAAATGCACGCATGCTTAGTACTCAGCAAGCTTCCCCTGCTGTGTTATATAGTCCAGGGTCCCACACCAGGAGATGGTGTTGCCCACTTAGAGGCTGGCTCTTCCCACATAAGACAATCAAAACAACTCCCCAACAGGCCAGTCTGATCTAGAAAGTTCCTCACTCAGACTCTTCCAGGTGATTCTCAACCATGTTAAGTTGACAGCTGAAGCTATCCACCACACCTCATCCCCTCAGTGGGGCCACTGGCACTAAACCCCATCTGTCCCTGCGTCACTCGTTTAGGCACCTGTTTCCTCCTGCACTGTTCTCCGAAGCAGCCATCCTAGCCTCTTTTGTTTGTGCATTTATTCTTGGGCAGAGAGACGTCTTAGTCTTACTGTGCTTCACATCACAAACCACCTGGAACTGGAATGGCTCTGCATGTGGGCTAACCTGGACTAGCCCCAGTGCGTGCCAGGTTCAGGAGCAGTCCTGAGTGATTATCTGCCCTAATCTAAGTGTTCTTGGTTTGCACCTAAATCACATGCACTCTCTTGCATGGTGGAATTCGCTGGCTAGAGGTGTTCATAAAGATGATGACTTGTTCAAGGCTGGAGAGATGGCTCAGTGCTTACAAGCACTGGCTGCTCTTCCAGAGGGCCCAAGTTCAATTCCCAACATCCACATGGTAGCTTACAACCGGCTGTAACTCCAGTCCCAAGGATCTAATGCCCTAGGCATGCACTTGTTGCATAGACATATATGCAGGAAAAACACCCATAGACAAAATGAAAAAAGAAGTTTTTGTTTTTGTTGTTGTTTGTTTTTTAAGAAAACCTGCTGAACTTTAAACACAGTTCTATGCAATATCATGAAGAAAATATCAGGACCATTCCTTTTCACCTGGGCTCTCTCAAACACATCCACATGACACTGTGTAGATAAACCTCTCCTTTGATCAGGTAGGTTATTCTCACTATTTGCTAGAAATAGGACAAGGGGGTGTGAGATAGGAAGGGGAGGAGGGGGTGGGGAAGAAGGAGAGTAACCCCAAAGGACTGAGACGACTTTACAAGAGGATAGCTGGAACTGGCACCTGTTCTCGACAGAGGAGATGACAGGAGACTGAGCTGTGCTTTAGAACCCACCACCAGGAGGAGACCAAACAGGAGAATTGCTAGTTTCATGTTTCTGATTCTTTCCTACAGCCAAAGAGAGAACCCTCATGAAGATGGGGTTTCCTAAGTGAATCTGAGCCTTAGGATTTATAGCTACTGTGGTGTATTGGAACAGTGTTGACCTCTGGCCTTCCAATGTATTCCCTAGTATGTGCATCAGTACCCAGACACACCATTCATACATGTTTATGCATGTATGAATGTGCACACACATACAATTCACATTGTGAATGAACTATGGCAGAGAATGCTAATGCTTTTATAGAGCAGGCAGCTTTCTAGGCTCAGAGACTGCTGATTGCCAGTTTCCTCTGCTGAAGCACTCCGCCTACATTTTTATAACTATCTGATTCAGGCTCATTCAACCCCCCTTTCTCTGGTGCCTGCAGAGTTTCATTTACTAATAATTTCAGGAAATAATGAATACTGAATGATGGGTCTGCCTGTGACCCCGACCTAGTCATTATACATTGTGTACATGTACTGAAATGTCACACTGTACTCCATCAGTATTCACTATTAGTAAGTACCAGGCAAAAATAAAATGACGAAAAGGTAAAAACATTGTTCGATTCATAACACATCAGGATCAATCTGGTTCCAGGCCAGTATCGGAATAGAACTGCAGCCTGGCATGGGCTTGTTTGGAAGGTTCCTGGGTCTGCTCGCCACGTGGGCTCCTACATTTTTATGCTGTGTGGAGTAGAACCTTCTCTGCTGCTGCCTAAGCAGTGAACCTTTCCCACTTCACGTCTGGAAATACTGCATTCTAACTCCATTTTCCTGATGATCTGACCGGAAGGTGTGAAACAAGCACAAGCCTGTGCTAATGACGTTTTTTCTTCTTTTATTTGTGTCTGGGGTAAGTATTGCAGAAATCATTTGGTGTGAAACTAAGTTTTGATTGGATATGTCATACAGATAGTCTTGGGAAGAAATGGGGAGAATTAAATCACGGGTTTTATATTGAACCATATGGAATTATTTTTACAGGTTCAAAACAATAAAATACTGGCAGCTGCATATAGCCAATGGGGTAGAAATTCCTAAAATACATATTTCATAAATATACTACATATGCATATATAATGTACATGGGAGTGGGGGTTGGGAAGATAGTTCAGTAAAGTGCTTGCTTTCAAGCAGGAGAACCAGAGTTCTATCCCAGAATCCATGTTCAAAAAAAAAGCCAGTCATGGTGGCAAATGCTTGTAATTCCAGTGGGAGGCAGAGATGGGAGGATCCCTGGAGCTCACTGGTCAGCTGGCCTAGACTAAGTGATAATCTTCAAGCTAGGGAGAGAACCTTTCCCAAAAGCAAGCGCATGAACACACACACACACACACACACACACACACACACACACACACACACACACTGGGAAAGGAAAAGAAAAACACAGAGTATAGACTGATGTCTGTGGCAGCTTAGGTTTTATCTTCCTTGGAAATCTGCATTTCCAGGTTGGAGGAGATGCTTTCAGCATCTTGGTACCCATCTTCTAGTCTATGTAGTGAGGGAGGCAGAAGTGTTGGGAAACCAGGCATGGTTACAGATTCAGGATGAGTGTATGTGTCCCTGGAAGGAAGCTTATTTTTGGATCTGTGAGAGGAATACATAAATGGTGCCAGACCTTGACAATACACTAGAGTACATGTCTAAGATTCTCTTCTTGTCACTCTGTTAAAATATTCTGACAAAAGCAATTGAAGGGGGTAAAAGTCTCCTTCTGGTTCACAGTTCAAAGCTCTGGTGCACCATGGTGGGGAAGTCAGAGAGGCTGATCCTGAAGCAGCTGCTGACACCACAGCCAGACTCAGGCGACAACAGAGAGATGAATGCACTCTGCTGGGCTCCATTTCTCTCTCTACAGTCTGGGATCCCACCCTGGGAATAACACAGCCCACAGTGGTTGAGTCTTCTGGCCTCAATTAATATGAGAAAGATAATCCTCCACAGGCACAGTCCCCCAGGGAATTCTAGATCATATCAAATGGACAGCTACCACTAACCACCACAGTGGATTTCACTTCTTTGTCCCCATCAGGTACAGTTCAAGTGTGAACTGTACCTGACGGGATAAGAAGAACAGCTCCTTCCCCTGCAGACCCGCCTCAAGTTAATACCACCGTTGGAAGGTGGGAGAGGGTGATCCGATGAGAAGTGTATTATTTAGCCCATCTGGTTCATCACCACAATTATGCCGCTAGCATGCTGAATTCCCATGGCACTCCGTCAGGACCCTAACAGCTCACATCATACTGCAATTGGCTTCTAAATGCCTGTTTCTCCAATGTCAGGCTGAGGCGAGGCAGTGAGTAGCAAGGTAGGAATTGTGTCTTCCCGTAATGGTGTGTTTAGAGCCTTTAAGGAAGCTGGGCATTCGTACCAGAAGGCATTAACAACTGGTTTATTTAGAATTTAAAAGTGTGTCGAATAAATTAGAACTTGAAAAATAACTAAGAATACTAGCAAAATTTGAAGTATCACATAAATCTTTGTGGATTATGGAAACCAATTTGGCAGAACCCATCAAGGGTCACACCCTATGAATCAGTAATTACAATAAAAGGTCACCTTTTCTAAACCAGTAATTATAAGACATTTATCAAAGGAAAAAGCCTGACTCTGAAAATAACATTAGGCTAAAAAAAGTTTATGTCAACATTATATATGAGTGGGAAAAGCTAAAAACAACCCAGAAGGATATTACATTATAGAGAAATTAATTATATTTTTGATACATTTAATAACTTTGGAAAATACTCAAGAAAGGTGAGTAAGAAACTAATATTCTGCTTTTTAAAAAATTTGCCTTACATCTTTAGAATGTTCCAAGTTAAAAATAAAAAGAATGTTCCAAGTTATACAAAACAAATCCACAATCTTCATATGGCTCTTGAGTAATCCACTGGCTGTGTTGTAGATTGCCACAGCTTGAAATTAGCATGGATGGGGTCATAGCACAACTACTCTTCTGAAGTTTCCTTTGTTCAGCCAATGGAGCTGTCTAGAGAGCTCACCACATAAGCACACTCAGGTCTCCGTCCCTCTTCTTACCAGGATCATATCTCTTTGCAGAGCTATATATTGCCTTTTCAAAAATATTTCTACATTAGCACATTTAGAGCTGCTTGCTCTGGAAACAGTCCTACAGTCTGGCTGTAATGGCATGCGCCTGTAGTGCCAGCTACTCAAGAGGCAGAGGCAGGGGACTTCTTTGAGCCCAGGAAGGAGTTCAAGGCCAGCCTGTGAGATAGTGCCTCAGACATCAATATAGGCGAACATACCACAATCAGTCTTGTGAAGGCTATCTTCTGAATAAGGCACGGTCATTGCATTCATGAACTCACTGCACAGCAGTTACCTGCATAAGACTGGGCCTGCAAACGTTTCGTCATAGGCAGGGTAGTGAAGAGGACACCACTCTCTGAGGATCTATTAGCAGGGGGAGGGGTTGCCATCTTGTTCAGTGGTGTTGCTGCTGGCAAACTGCCAGGCTCCAGTAAATAACCTCCTACCTACACCCCTGCAAGAAACTCTAATTAACTCAGGTGGTCAGACAGGATAAGAAAACATGAACGTGGGAGAGAGACCCCTTGTGAAGAAGTCAGATTTCAGGGAGGAGAATGGCAGTAACAGCGACTGAAATTCATTGCATACATAGGCGGGACTGTCAAAGAACAAAGATCAACTTTAAAAAACGAAGGGAAGGGAGGTTGGATCTCAATGCAGGTGAGTGAGACCTCCTCTCTGCTTTCTTTTGTCCCCTCCCTTCTTCCTCTTCTCTTCCATATTTTCTTTTCCTTTGTTCCTCTCTTCTGCCTTAGTATTTTATCCAGTGAGAGGAGAAATCTACAGAAAGTTAGAGTGAAGGCAACTTCAGAGAGTACACGACCTTCACCAGGAGCCAGACGAGCTCACGCTGTGGAGCCTCAGCACAAGTGGTGAAGGCGATGAGCACCACTCTTCAAGACCGAAGAATGCTTCTTGCAAATGTGATTAAAAAAAAAAGACAAAACACAGACTAGTGCATCTTCAGAACTTTCTCAGCCAGTGAAGCTGTTGAAGGCACCTTCTGACTACACCCAAAGAAGGTGTTTGCATTTGAGAAACAGGTCCAATGTGAGCAAATTGGTGTGACTGTTGAAGGCACCTTCTGACTACAACCAAAGAAGGTGTTTGCATTTGAGAAATAAGTCCAATGCGAGCAAATTGATGTGATTCTCTGAAACCAAGGAGAAGGTGTGGGCCTGGCTTTATGTGTGATAGAGACAAATGGAGGATCCATGCAAAAACATTCTAATATGCTTGTATTTGCTTTAAAATTTCCTCTAATTATGGATCACTTGAAAATATGGTGATTAGCAATTAGGTTGTTTTTAATGTTTGATTTGGGCTTTCATTGGCAGTAAGCAGTTTTGAGTACAAAATCAGAGGGGCATAACGTTTCTCTTCCCTTTCAGGAAACCAGGCTGTCTGAATGGTCTGTGTGTAATAATCACAGAATAGTTGTCTCCCTGATTATGTGACAAAGGAAAGTCTTTTGAGAACTGCTTCTGCATATATGTACCCACTTCTTAGAGCTGTCAACGTCTTCATACCTTTGTGTTGAGAACTAAAAAAATAAAAGAGAGTGACAAGATACGGGACAACTCAAATGTTTATCATCATATGCGTGAATAAAGAAATGGCGGTATGTGTGTGTGCATGTGTGCAGATGTATGGAATATCACATGGACTTAATGGAGGCGATTCTTCCACTTGCAATGACACAGATATCTAGAAGAATTATGCTAGATGAAATTATCTAGGCACACATACATTCCGTATGATCTAATTTACATAATCAAACTGAATATATAGAAATAGAATGGCTGGGGTGGTAGAAAATTCAAATTAAAGACAGCTGAGTTATAGTTATAAAAATAGAGTAAGTCTTCTCTCTTATACAGGTCATGGTCCAGCCTAGGGAATGTGCCACCCATTTTGGACTAGGTTAATTAACCATCAAGAAAGTCTCCCACAGCCATGTCCACAGGCCAACCTTACCTATCTAGTTAATTCAATTGATGTTCTCTTCCCAGGTGATGCTAGGGTGTGTCAAGTTGGAAGTTAAAAACTAGCCGACACAATTCTAAAGCCTTCCTATGACTTGTCTGCCTCCTCTGCCTCTGATCCTTGACTTTCCTGTTTTAATTACTCTGAAGTAGACACTGGTGGGCATGTTAGAGGTCCTAAGAGTCTGATTGAATTATCCTTACCTCACTCCCGATTAGGAGGGCTCAACTTTGCTACTTGTTACAGGTAAAGATACTATAGTAATAAAAGTTGGCCAAATGCTCATTCAGTACAAAGTAAGTGTCTTCTAAACAAACATTAATTAGGAGTAGATACTTCGAAGGCTCTTTGGATCCCTGGGACCTAGCTGTGTGTCTTTTCTGGGGAGACTATAAAAACATTTTTTATTCACCCTAGAAGGGACACCAATGACAGGCCAAAGAAACTACTCCATTAAAGTCTAGATTGGTAAGCCAATGAGTTTATTAGGATTACTTACAGGTGAGGGGTAACTTATACAGGAGCATGGGTGATCAAATTCAACATACCCAAAAGCCTCCCAAAAACTGCATCCCTGGACCTCCTCTGCATCCCTGGAACCCCTCTGCATCCCTGGGCCCCCTCTGCATCCCTGGACCCCCTCTGCATCCCTGGAGCTCCTTGTACAGCTTACAGGCAGTTCCATCTGAGCTTTGCCTTCTTTTGTCTTGAGCCTCCCTCCTCCCACTAGGAGGAAATGTTTTCAATTCCAAGGAAACAGTCACACCTGAGACCCACTTAACACATAATTACCAGGATTTATTCTTGGAAGACCTGGCTTCTAAGTGAGCTCTATACGTGGTGGGAGCTGAAACGTCACACCTTCACCTGTAAAGTGGTCTCATAACCACACTACTTATACCCACTGTCCCCAGGGTCAGCAAGCTAGGTAGATACTGCAGCATCTCCAAATCCAGAGAACTATTATAATCTCCAATGTGGGCACTGTACACTCACAGTCTATTTTGGTCAGATGCTAGGATTAAAACCATCAGCTGGACCCAATAAGCAGCATATCAGGCTGCAACTCTGACCCACAGGAGGAAGGCAGTGGTGAGGTAATAAATGTCATGGATGGTGACAGCTTTTCCTATACTCTGGGCACTGTATGTTCACTTCACACGTGGGGCCTAATTTTACAACCCCAGGAAACAGGCCCCACTATCCATATTTTCATAGACTCCTAGACAAAAATCTCAGTGAGGCAAGGAAAGCTTGTTCAAGACCACAGAGGTGTTTAGTGGTTAAAAAAATGTACTGGAAAAAAAATGTACTGGAGTTTGAATTCAGATCTGCTTGACTTCAAGTCCTGGTATCTTGGCAGTCACACACCAGCAAATCTCACCCTTTCCTGCTTGGGTTCTGGGGACTCTCTCCTTGGTGATTAAAACTTATTAAAGCCAAATCCATGGCCTCCTAGCTGACTGTAGCCCAGTTACCTCCTGAGATGTCCAGGTTCTAATATTTCCCTAAAGTATGTTTGACCGCTTCCTTAAAAAAGAAC
>CABHPH010137832.1:13212-41253 GCA_902168325.1 Peromyscus nudipes | reverse complement strand
GCTGACAGTGAGGTGAACAGTGTAGTACATACAGGCGTGGACCGCCCTGCTACAGCCCTCTGACCATGAGGTGAAATGGCCCGTGGTACCTATGTGAGTGAATGGGCACGTGCAAGCAAATGCCACTGTGACACAGTCCACTGACCACTTTCTCTGCCACAATTTGGAATAAGAGAGCCCAAGCCCTACTCACGGGTTCCACCCAAGATCAGCAGGGTTGATGTAGAGTATGCCAGCCCTGGAGACAGTGGCTGGGGTGGCTGTCCTCAGGTGACTGATCTCAAACACCAGCCTCATGGTGCGATTCAAGGGGATTCGCTCATTGCTGGCCAAGGTGAGGACCTGGGGGGTGGAGCAAGCCCATTGGTCAGCGGCAGTTTCTAAATGGGGAGCCACTGAGGAGGGCACACACGGCCACATGGCTCCTGCCTCTCTCAGCTCTCCTTGCCCCCAGGCCCCTGCACGCCGGCCTGGCTCCTAGCCAACACTGACATCCCTTCAAAACCACCGCTGTCTCCTCTATGGAGATCCTTCTGTGTTGTCTTCTACCCAACTGAGAAGCCCCATTTTTGAGACAGGGGCTTGCTATGCAGCCCAGGCAGGTCTTGAATTCATGATCCTCCTGCCTCACCCTCCCTCGTGCTGAGAGGAACCATTCTCTTAAGCTGCTTCCAGACTATTCTGGAGGCCATTTCTGCCTCCCCAAGTGTGTTCCTGTGATGTGCATGTGTGAGCTGGAAAATGAGCCCTGAGCTTTATTCCAGCCCACACTGAGGCAGAAACATGGGCAGGTTCAGGAGTGCGTGGATCTGTGTCCTCCATGGATAAAGTCTTGTGGCGGGTGCTGTCTGTAGTTCATGACTTTCTGTGTGGGCTTCCTGAGAGACCCCTCCCAGCCACCCTGCCTCCACCCTCCACCCCCAGCACTGTGTGTACACTGTGTATTGCCTGTAAGTCCTCACACTTGCCCTTCTCATGGTGGGGACTGGGGGTTCAGCTGGGAGTCCAGGAGTCACGTACCTTGTTGTCATCCATGACTGTGTTGAGGGACTCGATCCACATAGGGTCTATGTCCCCATCCAGGACAATCCACTTGGGACCATCGTGCGTGATGTTGGCCAGGTCCCGCATGATGGTTGAGAACAGGCCTGTAGGGAGGCAGGCCTGTGACACCCATAGCCATGTCTGAGGGGCTGAATGGCATGCCAGGCACTCTGGGGCCTTCACTCCTTCATTCCTGGGTGGATCTGACCTTGGCCTGGCTCTCACTTTCTCAGAGGTGGCAGGTACCCACTTAAAGGGACCCTGGTGGCCCTCTTGCTCTTCATGGTGTCTGTCCTCTGCCCTGCTCTTGGCCTTCTTCTGACCCTCCCACCCCTTTCCACCACTGACCCCTCTTTTGAGGCCCTTGTGGACAGAGGCCTACTTCACCTCCAGAGGCGCCCTGCTGCAGGCTGCCACATTCAGCAGCTCTACCTGTGGGTCCCCCTGGGGTGAGAGGCCTCTACCTGGACTGTGTTGAGTCAGTTTCAGCCCCTTTCCTGCCTGCCTAGTAGTGCAGGAGCACTGTGCCCTGGTGCCCCAGCACTGGCTCCGTTGGCTCTTCTGCAGTGGTGTGGACCTGCGCAGGCTGTGATTCCTCCCAGGGAGCATGCTCGGGTACCGAGTGGGTCTCAGAAAGCCCTACTCCACTGAACACAGCGAATTGTCCCAGAGGTGATTCCTGCACCCCACCCCACCTACCATCTTTCCACTCCCTGGTCGCCGGGTTGATGATGCCGAACAGCTCGTCACAGGTGACAGCCTTTGGATCCAAGTCCACTGCCACCGGCTTCCTCTTCAGGTTCTGATAGGTCTTGTTGAGGGATTTGAGGACCTGACAAGGGTGAAATCATTCACTGACTCAGTGTCCACACCACCTGTCCCCGAGCCTGGCACACAGTCCACATGGGGCAGCCCTCTGCAGCTCCAGGTATGTTGGTGAAGTGAGAGGCAGGTGCGGCTGGGTCTGTGTCCCCTGCACAGCAGTGCAGGCTGGGAGATGGGGGCTGACTGGTCCCAGAAAGCAAGCCTGAGACTATTCTAGGACCTGGAAAAGCACCTGAGATCCATTCTCGCCACACAGGTAATGCATGGAGAAAAACAAAAGAAATGGAGGGAAACCACTCAGGAGTTTTTCACTCAGAGAAATGGGTTTTAAGGACACTGAAGGATATTTTTTGTGTGTACATACACACATGCACATCTTATTTTTAAATGCCAAATACAGTTTCTGCTCTTTAAACAATAACTTGCTGCCAGGACCCCTTGTGACTTACTTTCTTAAACAGGGTCTCATTATGCAGCCCCAGCTGACCTGGAACTTTCTATGTAGACCAGGCTGGCCTTGAACTTACAGAGATCTACCTGCTCCTGACTCAGTGCTGGGATTAAAGGTGTGTACCACTACACCCAGCTAGTTTTTTTTTTAATTCAGAGGGGTGTGTGTGTGTATGTTTGTATACATGTGTATGTCATGTGTGCATGCAATGTAGAGGCCAGAGGATAACCTCGAGTATCATCTTTAGAAATGCCATCATTTTGAGACAGGGTCTCTCACTGTGCCTGAGTTTACCAATCAGGCTGGCTCGGGCTGGTGGCCAGCAGGCCCCAGGGATTCTCCCGTCTCCTCCTCACTAGTGCTGGGATTAGAAGCAGCACAGGACTCCATGCTTGGCTTCTATGTGGTTCTGGAGACTGGGTCTCTGTGCTTGTGAGGCCAGCACTGCACTAACTGAGCTACCCCCTAGCCTCTGTCTTCAGAAATGGATCTTGATAAGAATCTAAGCGTCCCGCTCTGGAGGCACTTGGCCAGACACTTGGCTGGCTCAGAATGCCAGAGCTACCGCCATTGGTGTCGCCCTGTGCCACCCTCCAGGGTTCACCATGGCCCCAGGCGACGCCAGGAGTGTGTGAGTGTGTGTGTGGGAGCTCAGGGAAGCAGGCGGGACACATGGGTGGCAGATGCTGGTGACATGCCTGGGATTTGCCACTGCCTGCGTTCCCGATGACGAACACCGAGTGTCGGACCTGAAGCAGCTCCTCCAGCTGCACGACCTTCAGCACGAAGCTGTCCTCCGCCTGCAGCTTGAGCTCCACAATGCTCTGCTTGATGATCTGAGAGACAAGGCGGGAGGGGGTGCAGGAAGATGGCCTTTGGTGTGGATGAGCTTCCAAGTGTTGGCATTAATGTCACCCAGAAGTCACACTGCCCCAGAGCCCCAACTCCAGATCTTCCCATGACCCTCAGCTCTGAAACCCAGGCCTGGCTGGGACGCAGGAAGCAGCTCACGGCCCCAGAATTCTTGTAGCCAAGAGGAGGCTTCTCCGGATGGATGGAGGTGGGGGTGAGAATTACCTTCTCAAAATTCAAGTCTCGCTTCCGAGGCACGTCCAGAGCAGGGAAGAGGTCCCCGATCAGCCCCATGAACACAGGCAAGTCATCAGTCACGATCTTGGGGATATTGAAGTCCCTCAGTGCTCTCATGAGCACCTGGTCCTCTGCCCGGGTGGGATCTCCCCTCTTCAAGGAGCCGGCCACCACCAGCACGGACTTGATGGCCCGAAGGCCCCAGTCATAATGGTCCTGCGGGGAGTGGGAACATGGATGTGCACCTTCCTACAGTGGCCAGCTGACACTGCCAGGCTCGGAGTGGATCTCGGGGCTAGGGAGGGCAGAGACAGAAGCGCCGGTCCCCTGAGGCCCAACCGGGATCCCCAGGAACTGGAAGAACACACCTGCTTTGAGAGCAGCTCTTTGCAGAGGGTGTACAGGGTGATGAACTTGCGGGCCAGCAGGCGGGCTTCCAGGAAGCCCTCGGCCACTAGCATGATCTCACAGATCAACTCGAAGTCGGGCACCACCATAGCGCAGGGCCTAGGGGGTGAGCAAGTGGCCGTCTTTCTCCCCGTTGGCTTCTCTGGCCCCTCGGCTGCCATCTGCCCCTCCTCACTGGGGCACGGGCCCCTGCCAGTTGGCTCTGAGCACACCGAGCTGGGTTCCAGCCCTCCCCCACCGTTCCTCACACACCCGGCTCAGAAAGCTCCGGGCCTTACTCCTGTTCTGACCGGCTTTCCTTCTCCTCCTGGAGAGCAGCCAGTGTCTCAGCTAGGGACGGCCCCCGACCTGAGGAGCCTCAGGGCTTTTGACAGACCCGGCTGCCTTCTTGCTGTCCCTATTCCATCTTGGCAGCTAGCTTTGGGCTCCTCCACCTCCACTCACTCTTCAGCCTCCCCCACCCCACTGCTAGGGTCCCTCCCCTTTCACCTGAATAACGCCTTCAGGTTCTCCGGCAGCTCTGTGCGTCCGGCATAGCCAGGATTCATGGTGATAAAGATGCCCACGGTGGGGATGAGGCTTATTATCTCGCCCAGGAAGTTAAACTTCTTTTTCTTGGCCCGAATTGCATCTTGGACACACTTTACCTGGACAGTTGGTACGCAGACACACACCAACGTGGAGCCATTTGTGTGTGCAAAATGTGCGTGCGCATGTGTGTTGGTATGCATGTATGTGAAAGCCAGATGGCAATGTGTGGGAGCCCGTTCTCAGGTTCCTCGTGGCTTTACCCAGCAGGTCCGCATAGAGGATGATTAGGACCACGGGCCTGAGTGCAGGTGTCTGAGATGGTCTGTACTTGGCTGTGCTGGGGGAGGAGGTCATTTGCTCCACCCCTTGGCGTCTCTATAAAAACCCTGGGGCCGAGACAGTCGGGGCCCCGTTGGAAAAGTTTCCAGGCCCTCTCGAGGCTATCCTTTATTTTCTGTCTGTTTATCTCCGCAAGATTCTCCGCAATATAGTCCTTCTATCTAATATTTCCTGCTGCTCACACTCAAGAAAACTCTGGGAAGCTGTGGGGTTGGTGGGAAAACGCCCCACAGCAATGGGTGTCTTCCTCTATGGCTCTACACTTAACTTTTTTTTGAGAGTTTTTGAGCGCTCTCACTGAATGTGGAGCTCCCCAAGTGACTGGACCGGCTGGCAGAGAGCCACAGGGGCCCTCTCATCTTCCCTACACAGCACTGCAATTGCCACCTTGTATCTGATTCTGTTTGTTTTGAAACAGGGTCTCACTATGTAGACCAGGCTGGCCTCAAACTCACAGCTATCTGCCTACCTCTGCCTTCTGAGTTCTGGGATTAAAGGCCTGGGCCGCTGCACCTGGCAGCATCTGTCCCCCACCTTTAAAAGATGTTTTTGTGTACATTTGTGTCTGTATGCACATGTGTGTTTGGCTGCCCAAGGAGGCCAGAAGAGGGTGTTGGATTCCCCCAAAGCCGTGAGCTGAACTCAGGTCCTCTGAAAGGAAATAGGTGCTCTTAACCTCCAAGCCATCTCTCCAGTCCCCACATCTGGCCTTTTATATGAGTTCTGGGAATCAGGTCTACAGGTCTGTGTGGCAAGCACTTTACTGACTGTATTATCGCCTCAGCCCTGCACTCCCACTTCAGTTACAGAATCTGACAGCTGTGAATTAGCAATGACCTTCACACCCTTGATTCTTGCTGGTGATTTTGTAGTTCATGGGTGTTATATAGTAGACTTCAGGTGAGCTTTTGTCTCAAGAGCACCCTCTGGCCATGACCGTGGCTGAATTCTGTCAATTCTCTGACAAGAACCCACCAGAGGTCACTGAGGCCACCTCCGGCTTACCAAGACAGAACTTGGGATTTTAGGGAAACCTACAGAAGGCGGCAAACCATCGGGTCACCACTTGAGGGAGCTCTTGGCTCGTGATGGAAATCTCTCCACCATGGGCTTCTTTTCCCACCACACAGCTTGCTTGCCTGGCCTTCCTAGGCCGGGCTGTGTCATGATGGGGTTCCCTCCTCATTTGTAGCCCACAGGGCTCACACCTGGGCAGGACTAGAGGGTGAGAACCGGGAACATCTCCTGCTGTCAGAACCTTCCCATTCTGCTCCCAGGTCTTCTTTGTCCGTAAGCAAAACCTGCTCTGTGGAACGTTCTAGGGTTTGTTCCCTGACTTTGGAGTGAGGCAGGAACTTCAAGTGTGTACTGGTCGGGGGCTGGTGGTTAAGCCCAGAATGAGGAGGGTGAGGGGGTGGTTGCTACTTTGGCAAACTCAGTTGGCCTCAGATTGGGGGATGGGTAGCTGCCAAGAGCTCTAGAGGTAAGGTTCCCGGGCTGTGGTCCTCTCTCCCCTGCTTCATCCCCGCATGGGTGGTCAGGAACCCTCCCCACTGGCTTTTCCTACTGAAATTCCAACAAGATTAGCTGCTGCTCCTACCACGAAGCACTCACGTATCACTCGAGGGACAGGTGGCTGATGGGTAACGGACAGCGGGATGAAAGCTGGGTACCTGGACCGTCATCTGACTCACTTTTCCTAGATTAATTGTCTTTGGTGGTCAACTTCTGTGCCAGGGACAACAGGTTTGAAGGACCAATGTCTTATGACAAGACTGGAAACCCCGCCCCAGCACCCCTCCCTGGGTAACCTTGGAGCTCTTGCTAGCATTTCCCCGACCTGCGCATCCCCCACCCTACCCAGGACAACAACGCTGTCCTTAGTGTTGAGGCCTGGTTTGTTAGGACCTTCAAAGTAGGAGCTCTGGCCTAGGGTTCCAGAGATGGGACTGCAGGTTGATCTGGGATTGGAGGCCAGCCTCAGCTGACCTCAGAGCCCACGGTTTCTCCAGCCTGTTGGGCACCAGGGTTGCTGGGCTTCTGTTTGAAATGTGGCGATGCCTGTTCAACACACATGGCAGGGCCGTGCTGGTGAGTTTAAAAGCTAGGGGTGCTGGCATAGTCCCCCACCTCGTCTGAGGAACCTGCTCCTGCCTTGCCTTGGATTCCCCTCTGCTGTCCTGTGCCCTGCTAGGGAATTCCCTCGACATACGGCCATGCTTTCCCCACCTGCTCCTCTCCTGTTAGACACTCCCACGTTCACCAGCCCAGCCCCACCGATTCCTACGCGCTGAAGCCCTTCGCTCTCCTCTGTCAGGTTCACTGGTCTGGCCTGCAGCCACGTCCACACTGAGCTTAAGCTTAGGATAGTAGTTTCTCTCTACATGGATATCTAGTGAATGCACTGTAGCCCAGCTGGTGCATAAACCCACAGTAACTTCATTCTGGAAGCACATGGCTGAGTCCCAGCCAATTGCAGACAGGCAACTGCTCTAACCATGTCCAAAGAAGGAGCCCAGCTGTGATCGAGCCAGCTGTCTCCATGCTGCATCACTTCCTTCCTCAGACTACACATATAGCCTGCTTACGTGGTGGGAAGGGACATGCTGGACCACTCTGGTTTACCCTGCTGCCCGGCTGGACAATCACAAAGGCAACTAAGGGTTGTTAAATATTCCCTCCCCCGCCCCCATCTGCCCTCAATCTATGTTTGGCTAACCTAGAGTTTGTTACATAGACCAGGCTGGCCTTGAACTTGTGGCGAGCCTCCTGGCTTTGCCCCACGGAGTGGCAGGGATTATAGTCTTTGCTACCACACCCAACACAATTTTCTATGTTAGCACCCCCAAGCAGACCCAGTTATGCCTCCACATCTCCCTTGGCACAGGGGTTGCCGTCTCTGACTCTATTTCCTCTCTGCGTGTAAACTACCTAGGACTCCTAGGAACCAGGGCAGGGGTCCGAGGCATCTTTGTGTCATCCCACTGTCCAGGGCCTAGCTGTTGGGGTGGACAGGGTCTCTGGTGTCTGAGATACCATAAAAGCTGGGCAAAGCTCCAGGCCCCCCATGGACCCAGAGATCGAGCCGAAGGGCCTACCTGTACGGCAATCACAGACAAGACCTCCACCGAGATCCGGTTAAACTCATCAAAGCAACCCCAGGCTCCCGTCTGCGCTAGGCCCTTGTAGATGTTTCCACAGGACTACGAAAGGAAAGACAGGTCAGAGGGAGGGCGTGACTTCCAAAGGCCTGCAGGAAGCAGATTTGTGTCTTAGCACACGCATGTGGCAACTGGCACATGCCTGGAGACAGCATCCTCTCATGTCTCACTCATACAGCCCCGGCGCTCCTCTAAGCAAAAGGCTCGGGCACAGGCAGGGCTGGAAATTCCTCAGCCATTTCCCCTTCACCTTCTCATTTTATGCACATGGAGGAGGAGGAGGAGGAATCCTCTAAGGTGGGCTGGGGCTACAAGCTCCTGGAGGACCTTCCCCTATGAGTGTGATATTCTGTCCCCTGCAGGGTAATCGACACACCCATGGAGTCCAAACAGAATTACCTTTTAGGATCATCTGATCTCACTTTTCTAGGGCTCATGGGGGGGGGGGTGACATGATGGTATGACTGTCAGTCAGCAGGGGTCATGGGCACTGTCCTCAGCCTCAGGATGAGACCCCTAGACTGTGGGGCTCATCCAAGGGGAGGGAGTCCCCTGCAGACTGAGGGCCCTCACACCCTTCCTGTTACCTCTGTTACTGCTGTGGTCTGTGGTACTGTGGGACTGTTACCACTGGGGTCTCTCCCCTCCCATTTCGTCCTCTGAGTAGACATGACCCTGAAGTTTCTTTTGTTGATGGAACTGACCTCCCATCTCTTGTCCCCTTCAGAGTCCACCTGGACACTACTTTTACCCTAAACCCACACTGAACATAAGTGGGTACTTACTCCTTATCTGTGGTCTCTAATTATTGGAACAATCTTGGTCATGAGAGGGGTCCCTTTAGGACACATGGTGCTGAGACCCCCTACCTCCAAAAGGGGGTATTGGCAGGGTGTTCTCAATTCCCAGTCACTGCCCCCAGGCAGTGGGTTCCACACACTCTTGGGTCCCAGGCGGCCACACACCTTGTAATCCATCTGCTCCGAGCAGTTGAAGACGTATACCATGGTGCCCAGGGCTCTGCCCAGGTCCTTGGTTGTCTCGGTCTTGCCTGTGCCAGCGGGGCCCGCAGGGGCTCCACCCATGATCAGGTGGAGGGACTGTGTGAGCGTGATGTAGCACCTGCCAAGGACCTCCAGTCACTGGGGGCACCGTGACCCCAGGGCCCGCTCCACACTGTGCTTTACTCTGTTAACTGTGGGGCTATTATTGTACAAGCTCAGCCCTCCCCGAGGGACAAAAGGCAGAGAGCAGGAACACTGGGATGTGACGGTGTGGTGCAGGTGTGGCCCTCCTGTGGGTTTGGGGAGTGGGCCCTCTGGACTCATCAGACACGGTTTTTAGGCTGAGTTCGTTTATTGTCCTATAATTTACTCAATGCTCACACACTCATGAGGACTCTTCCCCACTTTGTAGGCCTCAGGGAGCTGAAGTAACTCCCTGAAGACACAGCCAGTGTCAGACCAAGGACTCACAGCTTGAAACTGGGCTCCTGCCTGGTGACTGGGCTGGATCTTGAGCCCAGGATCTCCTCACCCAGATGTGGGCTCTTCTAGCCTCAGAGCCGAGGGTGGGAGGAACCGTGGGGAAGGGCCCAAGGAGGTGTGTGGTGTAGAGGGATGGGTGTCGTGTCCTCACCTGTCTGTGAGGGGGGTGATGACCAGCCGTGGTGTGTTGCCCAGGTACTCATAGGAGTACTGGATCTGGGCATCACAGATGTTGGCAAAACAGTGCTTCTTCTCCTCATCCCATCGGTGCCGCAGCTGTGACTGCCAGGTGAAGGCCTGCGAGCTCTCCACCTGCACAAGGAAGCCCCGTGCGTCTTGGCTCCAGGCCAGTCCCTGGGGCTCCCCTCTCAATCCTATGTACAACTGTTTCAATACCTCTGGCCTCAGCCTGCTACAAATAGAAAAGTCTGGAGTTGGGGAGTTGGCCCAGTCAGAAAGGAACTTGCTGAGAGTGTAAGACACCCTGAGTTCAATCCCCAGAACCCAGCCAGTGTGTGTGCTTATAATCCCAGTGCTGGGGAGCAGAGGCAGGAAGACTCCTGGGGCTCCCTGGTGTGTGTGTGTGTGTGTGTGTGTGTGTGTCTCTGTGTGTGTCTGTGTGTCTGTGTGTCTGTGTATCTGTGTGTGTGAAGGACAGCAACTTCCTTGGTCACCTCCCTAGGAAGAGGAGAGGGTAGAGGCTGGAGTCCTTGAGTGTGTGGTCAAGCCCAAGCCCAGTTCCCAGCCCTCTCCAGCCCGCCCGGGACAGGGGTGCTCCTGCCTTGGCAGTGATCATTTTGGCCACCACATCTCGGGCGTGCACGTCGATGGTGCAGATGGTCATGATCTTCATCCTGTCCCCAGGGCTGAGATTTCCAATGAGCAGAGTGATGAGTGCGTTCAACTGGCTGATCTGCAGAAAGAACCGCCTGTGCTGGGACCCTGCTCGGCAGCTACCACACTCGGGTGGCCCTCAGGCTGGATGCTGGGAGGTGGGAGGGTGGGGAGTGGGGCACAGAGAGTGACCTCCCCACCATGTGTGTGTATAAGTTCACCAGCCTTGTTTATCACAACGAAAAAATGAAAAGTTCCCCTCCTCCCAGGTGGGGAGACCATGGAGGCCCTTAAAGAAGGAGCATGGACATTCAGTAAAAACAGCCGCCGCCAAAGCTGGCATGATGCATCAAGTTACACATGAGGAAGGTTCTGAAGCTACAAGAGAAAATGCTGACCGTGGCCCTGGGGAGATGGTGTCCCCAGCTACTCAAGTGCTGTCCTCGCAAGGACCTGAGTTTGATTCCCAGATCCACATAAGTAGTGAGGCATGGTGGCACGTGCTTGTAATCCCAGCACCAGGGAGGCAGAGCCAGGAGGATCCCCGGGATCACTGACCAGCCAGTCTGGCCTAATGGGCAAGCTTCAGACCCCGACTCAAAAATAAAGTGGGCCGGACGGTGATGGTGCACGCCTTTAATCCCAGCACTCGGGAGGCAGAGCCAGACCCAGACGGATCTCTGTGAGTTCAAGGCCAGCTTGGGCTACAGAATGAGATCCAGGACAGGCACCAAAACTATAGAGAAACCCTGTCTCGAAAAACCAAAAAAAAAAAAAAGTGGACAGCTTCCTGAGGAACCACCCAAGGTTTACACACACACACACACACACACACACACACACACACACACACACACTTTGTTGTTGTTGTTGTTGTTGTTGTTTTTAAAGCCAGTGCTGGTATGTGATTTCTTGAGGAGATACTGAGTTCTGTGTTTCTGAGGTTGCTGTTGGATTGCTCCTGATCCACACAGACGGTGAACAGAACGGGGCCTGTGCTGCCCGGCTTTATGTCAATTTGACACAAGCTGGGGTCATTTGAAAGAGAGAGCCTCAACCGAGAAAATGCCGCCAGCAGATTAGCCTGTGGGCAAGGGTGGTTCATTTTCTTAGTGATTGACTGAGAGGGCCCAGTCTGTGGTGGGTGGGGCCATCCCTGGGCTGGTGGTGCTGGGCTGCATAAGAAAGCAGGCTGAGCAAGCCTTGGGGAGCAAGCCAGAAAGCAGTGTTCCTCCATGGCCTCTGCTTCAGGTCCTGCCCTGACTTCCCTGGATGATGGACTGTAAACTGTAACCTGAACTAAACCCATTCCTTCCCAAGTTGCTTTTGGTCATGGTGGCTTTTTGTTTGTTTTCTTTTCTTTTCTTTTTTTGTTTTTGTTTTTGTTTTTTGAAACAAGAGTTTCTCTGTGTCACAGCCTTGGCTGTCCTGGAACTCACTCTGTAGACCAGGCTGGCCTTGAGCTCACAGAGATCCGCCTGCCTCTGCCTCCCCAGTGCTGGGATTAAAGGTGTGCGCCACCACTGCCTGGCTGGTCATGGTGTTTTATCATAGCAATAGAAACCCTAATTAAAAGAAGGGACTTCTGGCTACTGCCTGGCAGTTTTGGGGCCCTAGGGCTCCCACACCTGCTTTTTGTTGTAGTCTTTGATAGCATTTTCATATCCTTCCTCCAGCCTCGCAAAGGCCAGCCCCACCTCAGTTGTCCACCAGATCTGCGTGCACGTTAGCGCCACCTGAAAACAACACAGAGCATGAGAAACTGTTCTTTATGGATAATGAGATGAGGTCGTAGCTGGGCGGTGGTGGCGCCCAGCACTCGGGAGGCAGAGGTAGATCTATCTCTGAGTTTAGACTAGCCTGGTCTACAGAGTGAGTTCCAGGATAGCCAGAGCTACATAGAGAACTGTCTTGAAACCTCCCCACATACCCCCCCCCCAACAAAACACAAAACAAAAAAAGGACTAGCTGTACTTCCAGAGGATTGGGTTTGATTCCCAGCACCGACATGTATGGTCACAACCATTTGTAATTCCAGTTCCGGGAGATCCGATGCCCTCTTCTGGCCTCCACAGGCACTGCACATAAGTGGTGCACTTACATACACACAGGTAAAACATCCATACACATAAAATAAAATAAAGGAAAACGAATTTTTAAAAGACCTCATGCCAAGCAGCTAAACTCATTCCCAACAGACAGACAGAGGGTAGCCTGGGGCCTTGGAGGCACAAGAAGGTCCCCATGGAGCTGCACTGCAGTGGGTCCCACCCATGTCAGACCTGGGCTGGGTAGTCAAAGATCCATTGTTCCCTCGGCTTCTCCTCATATGTCACCACGGCCTCTGGAATTTCATGGCGCAGTGTGGCACACATTCGGTCCAGCACCCGATTCAGCCACACTTCCACCTGGGGAAAGACCTCACATTGACCTCGCGGGCCCCGTGCGTCCCATCCCAGGGATTTGCACACCTGAGCAGGCAAGTGTAGGGACGACTAAGCAGTTCAAGACCCCGCCTGTGTTGGCCTCCACACATCCCTTTCCTAACGAAGCAGTTGGCCACCGAGGACCTGTGCTGAGCTTCACTCGCTTTTCTCTCTAAACAGAGACACCAATCACCCTGATCATGGCTAGCTAGTAACTTCCTTCCTGGATCTAGAAGCGGTGCACCAGTCCAGTGTGGACCAGTTTTGGGCGCATGGGCAGTGTGCCAGAATGCATCCTCTTGATCAACTCTTAGGGAAAATTCCCGATTCACCATCTCATGGGTTTGCATGATTGGGCACGAACACAATCAAAATCAGACAAGAAAAAGGATGTGTGCAGTGAACAACAGCCTACATGACCCAAGCCTGTCAATCAAAGGAGAAACCCACGCCCACCCCCACCCTAACAACTCCTCCTCCTGGATCCACAGAAGGAAGCATTGGGACCCAGCTGGAGTCCTGAGCCATTCATCGGAGCGCCCACTGCCCTTGCAGGTATCTCCTCCACCCCTCTGCTTTGCGTCTAAATATCACCCTCCTCCCACCCCGCAGCTTTACTTCTGTGTGAGCTTCTTCAACTCTTTGAACAAGACTCCAAGAGCTTAGAAGCTTGGTCCAGGCAGTGACCACCACCAACATGTGTGCCAGGGGCAGGAATGCTAAGGTTTTCATAGAGCGGTAAAGACAGCCCACCTGGGGCCAGTGAGATGGCCCAGTGGGGACAGGCGCTTGCTGCAGGAGCCTGGTGACAGGTTCAATCCCCAGACTCCACACAAAGGTGGAAGGAGAGAAGCAGCTACACAAGGCTGCCTTCTAACCTCTGCTTGAGTGCCGTGACATGCATACACACTCACACTCACACACACTCATACACATACACACTCACACACACTCACACACACACTCACACATTCACCCACACACAGACACACACTAACACACTCACACACACTCTCACACACACTCATACACACACATACTCATACACACACTCACACACATATACTCATACACACAGACACACACAAACACTCACACACATTCACACACTTACACACACACTCACACACATACACACTCATACACACACATACTCATACCCACACACTCATACCCACACACAAACACTCACACTCTCTCTCTCTCTCTCTCTCTCTCTCTCTCTCTCTCTCTCTCTCTCACACACACACACACACACACACACACACACACACACACTGGGAACTGGCGGTTCAGACGGCACAGCCTCATTTTGCACAAACCGTAACAATTCAATGATGCAGAAAATCCCAGCTCTTCCCCCTTCCTTTGCCCCTTAGATGCATGGTACACACCGTAGAAAGGCTGTTTTGTAGATTCTGTAATGAGGTGGGGCCAGGGAGATGGCTCAGCAGATAAAGGTGCTTGCTGCCAAGGCTGGCAACATGAGTTCAATCCCCAGGGCCAACAGGGTGGAAGGAGAGAGCTGACTCCTGAAAGTTGGTCTCTGACCTCCACTTGAACATCATGACACAGACACTCCTCCACACACACAGATACATTTATAAATCAGATAAAAAAGAGATCCCCACGCTTGTCCTTGAGAGGCAGATGAGAGGGCTAGCGGCCTCCCCGCGGGCTCACCTGGCCTGAGAGGTCACACTCCCTGTCAAAGTCCACGAACTCATCCTCCTTGCTGTACATCCCCAGCCCAAACTTGAGAGGTTTTCCCTCAGCGTCCAGACGGAACTTGAGCTTGCACAGACTGTCGAAGAGTTTGGACAGGTGGCGGCCCACCTGGGGGAGGAGCCTGGAGTTGCCGATGGCTCCGGGCCCCCTCCAGTAGTTTTAAGCCCCCCTCTTCTGTCCTTTCTCTTTTCTTTTGGGAATATTTGCCCCATCCTTGACTGAGGCTGACTGAGTGTGGCTCAGGCAACCACGGGCATTCCCAAGAACTGGCCTTGGGCAGGACACCATTACCAGAGCCCCCATCGAGGTTCCCGGCATATCCCCCACTCCGTGCCTACTCTATAGTTTTATTATTGAAACGAAACACGACCATTTCTCTCCCCCTGGTTCCCTATCCTCTCTTTCCAAGGAGCCCTGGGAAGTGTCTTCCTAGATTCCCAGGTATGTATCAGGGCAAAGATTATGAGGGCCACACAGAGAAGAGCTCAGTGTGTCTTTCGGGTGCCCGTGAAGCCTCCCCCCCCCCAGCCGCACTGTGCAGAGCGCATAGAGGGTTTGTCCTCCAGCCAGGGCTCCTGGGTGCAGGGGTTCACACAGCTGGGGCCCTGTCTACCTCCACAGGGTCGTTTCCATTGGAAAGGATGTCCAGCAGGTCAGCCGAAGAGACAAAATAGAACCTTGGGAAAGCCAGTCTCTTTGTCTCCAGATATTCAGCCAATGCCTTTTCACACACAGCCAAGCTAAGAGGAAGGAGGGAGAAGGGCCAGTCGGTCCTTTTCTACAGTGCTCTCGGACAGCCCATCCTCTCCAATGACTGAAGGCATCCTGCCTTTCCTCCACAGACCCACATGAACTCAGAGACTCTAACCAGATGCCCCCATTCTTCACCAGCTCTGATCACACACGGGGCTCCTAGTCCACCTCAGGGATGGAATATTATTAGCCTGTGACCTGTGCCTTTGCACAGCAGGTGGCACAGGACTGTGCCCCATCAGCACCTCGGCTGGACGCATGGAGATGGGGACCCACCTCTTTTTCAGCATCTCCAGTTTCTCATAGAGGCCCGGTTTATTGGTGGCTTCCACCACGTTTGGTGTTTTCACGGCATCTGCCATCAAGGCCTGGGAGGAGAGGGGGAGGAGAGAAGCGCTGGAGCCCATCTTGTCTGCAGTAGCCATTTCTGGAAACACCCAGTGGCCGAGCTCACCTTGAACTCCTGGTCGATGCTATCGAAGCGCTTAGAATCCTCTGGTAGCTGGGCTCTGATGTCTTCTGAGCCAATGAAGATGCTCTCCAGATGGCTCCAGGTTCTCTGGACCTCAAACCAGATGGAGATGACAGAGTCTGCTGTGGACAGTTTCTGCTGCCAGCTGGTCACCTCCTTCAGGAAGTGGGACAGGTACTTGGACATCATCAGGTTCTGCAGCTGCACCTGGTTGTCTTCCAGGGTCTCCACCAGCACCTCATCTGACTTGAGCATCATGGTGCCTGTTCTCGGGTGTGGCTCATGCTCAAATTCCATAGTGGTCCAGGTGCTGTCCAGTGTTTTCAGTACCTTTCAGGGGAGCAGAAATCGGGAGTGTTTTGAATGTAAAATGTCACCCGCAGGCTCGTGTGTCTTAGGCACTTGGCCCCGACCCAGAGCTGCAGTTTGGGAAGGCTGTGTCACCTGTGGGAGGAGACGCCTCCTGGAGGAGGTGGGTCACTTGAGGCTGTACAGTGCTACCCACTTCTGGTTCATTTTCTGTTTCCCTGTGGATTCACTGTGACCAGCAGCTTCCTGGTCCTGCTGCCACGCCTCCCCACAAGGGACTGCCCCCCACGAGGGACTGCTCCCCACGAGGGACTGCTCCCTCTGAGGGACTGTACCCCCTCACCTAAGCTAGAATAAACCCTTCCTTCCTTAAACTGCTCATTAGTCATTTTGTTGCAGCAATGAAAAAATAGCTAATTCACAAGCATCGAGCACCCGGGGTGGCCAGCTCAGGGAGGACGCAAAGCTCCTGGGACTCAGAACAAAGCTAGGGTGCACACTGACTTCTTAGCTGAAGGCATTTTGAAACAGCAGGTGTTAAGTTTACTCCGACCTCCATCCTGTTTAGGGTTTTTTTTTGTTTTTTGTTTTTTGTTTTTCTTTGAGACAAGGTTTCTCCTTTTAGTTTTGGTGCCTGTCCTGGATCTTGCTCTGTAGACCAGGCTGGCCTCCAACTCACAGAGATCCTGTCTCCTGTGTGCTGGGATTAAAGGTATGTGTCACCATGCCCAGCTACTTATGTATGTATATGTGAGCATGCACCTATGTGTACACTTATGTGTGCTGGCTGCCTGTGGGGGCCAGAAGAGAGCATCAGATCCCTTGGAGCTGGAGTCACAGGCAGCTGTGAACCTCCTGCTGTAAGGGATGGGATCTGCAATCTGGTCCTGATAGAACAGTAAGCGCTCTTAACTGTTGAGCTCTCTCTGCAAACCCCGATCTGTTTCATAGATCAGGAGATTCATTCCCCGGTGAGTCATGTCCTTGGGGCCTCCTCATAATGACTGTGGTGTGCTTGGGAGAGAATAGCCAGGAATGGGGCTAATTAAAGACACTGAGGTCTGCAGGTATTGGGTGGTTTTTCTGTCTTGAGCTCTTGAGGGAAGGCTGCTAGAACTCTTAGAGCCAGAGGCTGTCTGAGGTCAGTCCCTCACAGTCACTGAGCCTATCAGACAGTCCCAGGATCCTTTGATGGTGCCTACCTTCTCCATTCCCGATTCCTTTACGGCCTTGTCCACGATGTTGCGGACCTCGTCCTCATACTTGTGAAGGTTCAGTTGTAGCAGGTCCGCCAGGGTGGTCTCCTCTGACATTTCAAACTTCACCTAGGGAAAAAACAGGTGCACTTCATGTGAGACCAGGTGTTCTACAGTGGCAGGAAGCAGGCCTCTCAGAGGAGCCTTGGCCACAGGGTCAAGCTTTGATCTGCGACTCAGGGTGTAGACAGAAGTTTCTGTCCCACCAGCAACTCCCAAATATCCAGCAGCTGCTTCTCAAATTACCACACAGAGGCTTATATTAATTATAAATGCTTGGCTGGTAACTCAGGTTTATCACTAACTGGCTCTTAAACTTAAATTAACCCATAATTCTCTCTGTGAGTTCGAGGCCAGCCTGGGCTACCAAGTGAGCTCCAGGGTTTCTCTGTGTAGCTTTGTGCCTTTCCTGGAGCTCACTTGGTAGACCAGGCTGGCCTCGAACTCACAGAGATCCGTCTGCCTCTGCCTCCCGAGTGCTGGGATTAAAGGCGTGCGCCACCAACGCCCGGCAACCCATAATTCTTATCTATGCTTAGCCAAGTGGCTTGGTACCTTTTCTCAGTACAGCGTTCTCATCTTGCTTCCTCTGTATTTGCTGGTGACTCCTGACTCTGCCCTTCCTCTTCCCAGCATTCTTAGTTTGGTCGCCCTGCCTATACTTCCTGCCTGGCTACTGACCCATCAACGTTTTATTAAACCAGTTTGAGTGACAAATCTTTACACTGTACAAGAGGATTATTCCATAGCACAGGGGTTCTGTGACTCAGGCCAGTTCCTTCTCCAAGCCTCACCCTTTTCCCTATAAAACCATGTAACCACAGAACCCTCTGGAGTGGGGTGAAAAGTGTACACCAGAACACAAGTTCACTTAGGATCTCAGGGCATGATCTGCAGATGTTGAGGATCTCAGGATGAGGTCATCCTAGATTTTCAAGTGCATGCAAAGTCAGGTGACAGAAGAAGAAGTGAGGCTTTGGGTCACAGCTGAAGGAGGCCACAGAGGAAGTGTGTCACTGTGGAGGCAGGCTTTGAGGACTCATATATGTTCAAGCCACACCCAGTGTCTCAGACCACTTCCTGTTGCCTGCGTATCAAGATGTAGTAAGATCCTTCTCCAGCTCCATGTCTGTCTGAATGCTGCCATGTCCACCATGATGATAATGGACTGAACCTCCGAACTGTAAGCCACTCAATTAAATGTTTTCCTTTGTAAGAGCTGCCATGGTCATGGTGTCTCTTCACAGCAATAGAAACCCTAAGACACATCCCCAATAGGTGACTTCTGTCAGGGCAATGAACAGGGCTCAGTCAGCCAGCCTAAGGGGAGTAGAGGGAAAAGAATACATTTCTTGCCATGGTGGCGCATGTCTTTAATCCCAGCACTCAGGAGGCAGAGCCCAGCAGATCTCTGTGAGTTCAAGGCCAGCCTGGTCTACAGAGCAAGATCTAGGACGGACACCAAAAACTACACAGAGAAACCCTGTCTTGAAAAAACAACAACAAAAGACTACATTCCCTCTCCTATACTATGTGACATTCTTTTTTCACTGCTGGCTGGAGGGCGGGGCAGGGGGGCAGGGGGGCAGGGGGCAGGGGAGCAGGGGGCAGGGGCCAGGTTTTCTGTCTGTGCATTGCTGGCCTGTAGAGTCATGAAGAGCAGCTACTGGGTACAGTTTCTTTACTGTTGACAGATGGAGGGTGAGCTCCTGCCTGCCTTCTGTGGGTGCCAAGACCAGGATTGATGCCTAGGGGATATCTTTGGAAATTTTGGGGTACTAGGAATCGAGCTCAGATACAAAGGGATGTCAGAGGAGCAGTCCAACGTCCCCAGATCTTCCTGCGCCACGTGGACATTCAATGGCAAGCAGAGCTGGTTATGTAGTTTGCAGGGCCTGGTGTGAACTGACACACAGGGTCTCGGAAGATGATTGAGTTTCAAGGTCATGGCAGCAAATATCAACCTGCCAGACAAGATATGCTCACTAGAGCACCAGTGGCCTGATTGACATAGGTGAACCAACCACATTTTTATGGGACGTGAGGCCTACTCCACAAGGGGGAAACCTCTGCCTGTTATTAAAGACCCAGTCAGAAGTCCACAGCTGGGGAGGCCATAGGCCATAGGGGGAGCAAACTACTGTTGTTTTGCTACAAGGACACGGTGTCACACTGCCTTCTAAATATTTGTGATTATACCCAGAGACGAGTGCTGCTCTCAGCTGGAGCCAGAGAAGCTTCTGCGTTCAGTGACTCATAACTGGTCAAAGTGTTGAGAATGGCTGATGGCTGAATGCTCAGTCTAAATGGGACATCTGCATCGTGCCCTCAGAGGACATTGAGGGAGAGGAGAGGGGCTGAAAGAATGTAAGAGTGGGGGTGGGGGGTTGGGGGTAGGGTGGGAAGGAGTACTGTGAGACAGTCTTCTCGATGTGAGAACCCTGCATAAGACTTGTACAAGATCAAGTCAGTAAAGATTCCGGCATGATGGGGGAGGGGCCCCACAGCAATTAATGTCTGCTGGTGGAAGGGAAGTCATTTTCTTCAGTGGTGTGGCCACTGGTAAGTTACCTTTGCTCTAGTTAAATAACCTCACACCCATGCTCGGGGAGGCACCCCTAAATAAACTCAGTGAGCTACAATAAATAAAAGAAGCAAACAAGAAGACATGAAAATAACGGGGGCCTGGGAAGAAAAGGGTTCAGTGGGAGTAGGAGGGGGTGAGGGGTGGTAATAGGGGGATGAAGATGGCCAAAATACATTGTGCACCTGTACGAAGTCAAAGAATTTAAAAAGAGAAACACCAGCAGAGCCGAAGGCAAGCAGGGCTCCCCGAGCTCTGGACCCGCATTACAGCAGCGGCCCATGCCAGGCTTTGTCAACCTCATGCACTGGCACCCCGCCTCCACCACTCAGGCAGCTCAGGCTAGCCCAACTACCAGCAGCCATCCCGCCCTCTACCCGCATCAAGTCGAGGTACCTGGGTGGCCTGCATGAGCTGTTGCCAGTGGCGGTCTCGGATGGCGGGGTTCTGGAGCTCGCTCACAGCACGCAGGGATGTGATCATGTTTTTCACGGTGTTGTCCAGCCCCACGAAGGCATCCCAAGGTTTCATCTCCTTGTCCAAGGACCTCACGTCTTTGGCAAACTTCTTACAGTCGATGTCCATCTGCTCCACATTGATATCTTTCCACTTGGTGGTCTTCCAGTCGTCGATGCTGGTGTTGACCTGCAGGAAGAGCATCCTCGTCACCTCCCGTCCTTCCTCAGCCCCTGCTCCATCTGCTGTTGGAGTGTGTGGGGAATGTAAGACGTGATGTACTGTCTTTGATTTAAAAAAAAAAAGTGTTAAATTAAGACAGACTCCATTAATAAAGAGGTTGTAAAAAAGCTGCTCAGCAGAAATTCAAATTCCTCCAGGATCAGCGCTTCTTTATAGAAATGAAAATACGGTTTGCGGTCGCACTAGGCTTTTGCAATTGTATTCTATCAGCTGCGCTGCTTTGACCGGTCAACCTTGTAAGAACCTGAGCCAAGCTCTGGTCACTCAGGACCCCCTTGCATTAGAAACAAAAGCTAAGCAGGACGCGACCCTGCCAGGGGTGCCTTGATGACACTTTGCATTGTGTGGTCATTTTCTTGAGACCACAGACCCGGTTCTTACATCAACAGTGTCCAACGGGGGACCACCTAGAACCGACGTCAGACTTTCATAAAAAGGGAGAACCAACAGCTGCCATAGAAGCCACTGTTGAAAGATGAATGGGTAAAGCGCATGCTGGAGAAAGCCTATGCTGGGCCTTGCTAGTGGTGGGCAGGATTTGGCTCCCTCTCTCTCTGGGAATGACCATGCCACTTGCCTCAGCTGGGACATGGGCCAGGACTTCAGGAGCCCCGATTGCCATACTTGGCTCAGCATGCTCTTCGTCTGCCTTGTCAACCACACTGATACACAACCTGGATTATCAAGCTTACCTTTGATGGACAGCTGCCTGGAACAGGAGCATGAGAAATACATTTTTGTTGTTGTTGTTTGATGTTTAGGACACTTGTTACTACATGATAACCTAGCTTATACTGACTAATAAGAAAACCAGAGAAGAAACTTCATTTCTGACAAAAAGAAGAAACAGAATAAACAAACCACCTGAAAAAAAAAATTCTACCAAGAATGGCACCAGAAGATGCTGACTGTGCACTTCCGTCCAGGGTGTCGAAAAAGGCTCCAAGCTGGAAGGCACTAGTCAGCCACAGACCCAGACTGCTGGCACAGGCACTGGAGAGGCCTGGACTTGGCAAGAATGCACGACCCAGAAAGACCCAGGGCCTGCAGGAAGTGCAGCTGGAGCCAGGAGGCCTGACACCTTCACCTGAACAGGACTCAGGCAGGTCGGAGTCAACGCTGTATCTCATCACCATGTATGTCCTGGCTGATGGGTTTCCGACACCTTTTCCTGAGCCACCCTGCCTGCTCATGCCCATGGCATCTCCTGGGCTGGGCTCCCTTTGCTGATGTCTGTCTGACGCCAAGTCTACATGAATTTGGGACTCCCCAGGTCTGAAGGGTGAGAAGCTCCACCCATCGTCTAGGAGCCCTGGAGTAGCTTTCTAGGTGTTGTATTTTTCTGCGGTAGCTCTAATGGACTCCCGTACAGCTCTGGCTAGCTTGGAACCTGCTGTGCAGCCCAGGCTGACCCTGTCTTGAACTTCCTGCTGTTTCTGCCTCCCTGGTGCTGGGATTGCGATGTGCATTCCTGGTGCATTCCTAACTGTTTTTCGGATGTGGCGACTGCACCCGTGAACTCACAGCCCACAGGAACCACACGAGACTCAGTCTTTCAACAATCCATCATGGACCGTGAGGGGCTCACGAGGCCCCACCCCTCTCTGAGGTGGCTGGGGGAGGGGGAGCCATATTCCTCAGTGGTGTAGCCACTGGTAAGTTGCCATTGCTGAAGTAAATAATTTTACACTACACTCAATAGGCCTCCAAAAAAACCCCAAAACAAACAAACAAACAAAAAAAAACCCCATGAAAGTCAGAGGAGTCTTATTGAGAAGGAGAGAAGGATGGATTGGAGGAGTCGGAGGGAAGAGAGGTGGGGCAGGAGGGAGGGGGACGATATTGCACAGAGCAAAGCCCAACTGCAAAGGCCTCTGGGAAGTGGCCCCAGCTGAGTCCTTTGGGAAGCTGCTGCTGCGTCTTTATAACCAGAGGTTCCTCTGGGTGCTGTCACCGCCACCTGCAGAGTCCCCACCCGCATCCCACAAGGCCTGGCCTGGCTCACCATGACGATCATGTCCCAGAGCTCCTTCAGCAGGCGGACCTCCCTGTGGCAGGCCTTCAGCTGCTTGTAGTCCGGCACCGTGACCTCGAACAGGCTGGCAGACTTGCACAGCGCTTCCATGACGCCCTCCATGGCCGAGATGCTTTTTTGTTGCTGGGATGGGATGGGAGTGGACATCAGTGGGCTGCCCCAGCCTGGGTGTCCCCAAACCCCAGTGCCCCACCCTGCCCCCATTCCGGCCTCTTTGGTCTCTTTTCTCGACCATGTCCTAACCGATCTTCTCTGTCCCCCAGCTGCAACTTCTCATCCCTTGGTGGACCAGTGCTCCAGCCAAGATGGCAGCCGCCCTCTGTGATACCCTCACTCTGGGATGTAGTAAGAGGCAGCCTGTCTCTACAGACTCAGATCTGTGTGGGAGTAGATGAAGTCCTGAGGGAATGTGTGCTGTTGGCATGGGCACAGCCATGGCAAGGACCCCAGTGCCTCAGACCCAGAGACATGGCAAGGCCTTTCCAAAGTCAGGCTCAGGGAGATGGTAGAGATAAGCCCCTAACTCTGTTCTCACTGCCAATGCCCAGGTCCATGGCCATGGCCTGGTCATCTTGCCAGGGTAGATCCTCCCAGGGCAGGAACACATGGGGTTCTCAGAGCCTGGGTCAGCTCTGAGCTCAACAGGCCTCTTGCACCCATTCCAGGGTCTAGACCCTGCGGACCTCAGCTTGCTGGGCAGATGTGAACCCCGCGAGGTCACACCTTGTGATGTGGCCCCCACAACATCCCTGTGTGGGATGTTGACAGTGTGTGCAGAAAACATCAACCCTAGCTTCCTCCTCCCTCCTCCCGGATGTCCACAGCCTGAGACTGCTGACGACAGAGACCCTCTACCGAGATGATCCCAGACTCATCTCCTCTTTCGGCTGTATACAATAAACCCGCCTCCTGGATTCAGACTATACAATCGAGTTTCTGGATGGCTGTGTCATCATCCGAGCACACAGCCCGCCCGAGTCCAGCTTTTCTGTCTGTTCGTCTGTCATTTCTTTATTCCCTGCAGCCCCAGGTAGGTCACTCCCTAGACTGTGTAGGTTGTGACGTGTCTATGCTGACTTTTATTCATTAACTTATTTTTGAGATAGGGTCTCATGCAGCCCAGGACGATCAAAACCTTCTCCGTAGCTGAAGCTGCCCTAGAACTCCTGACCTTCCTGCCTATACCTCTCGGGAACTGAGACAACTGGTATGCACCACCACAGCCCGATGGATGCCTCAGTCCCTGCAGGGATCCACCCCAACAACCGTCGCTTCCATACCATATTCTCATCTTACTAAAAACGACAAGAATGACACAGGATTGCTTTAAAAGTGGCATCGAGATTGTGACTCGGGGAGAGTGACGTGGGAAATGGCCATGAAGGAAAAGGAGAGCCCTGACTTTAAGAATGGGAACTCAGGGCAGAGGAAGTGTGAGGCGGCTTGAGGGACCTTGTGGGGTTCACATCTGCCCAGTGAGCTGAGGTCCCCAGGGTCTGGACTCTAACATCTGGGCAGTGTGAGCAGAGTGGAGACATAGGCAACACCTGGTGGCTGGTTGGATGGGAGAGAGGAGGGGACAGGAGATAAGTCCGGGTGACAGGAAACTGCTTCATGGGAAGACAGTTGGGGATGAGTGTGACAAAGGCAGCCTGTGAGGCTTGCGGGGTGCCCATAGGGCCGCGGGTGGTGGCCCTGGAGTAGCTTTCTAGGCAGTGTGGTAGAGCAGAGGCTGTGTGGCTAGGAGGAGGGTTCCTGATTCTGCATGTCCACACTTACACATGTATACACGCACACACATGAGTCCCATGCACGCACATGCTTGGCCTGAGGGCGGTCTTATTTAAGCCATGTTCCTATTCAGCACTTCACGAGGTTCCCAGAGCCACCACGGGATCTCACCACAGTGCGTAGGTACCTTATTCAGAGACTTGTAGGGGTCGGGGTCACTGAAGGCGAAGGGGGCGTCACGTCTGAACTTTTCCCTGAATTCGTGCTGCTTGAGCTGTAAGAGAGCAAGGGAGGGGCGGTACGTGCCATGCCTGGTTCAGAGCATCCCAGCCTGCTGCACTCCCCCCCCCCCCCCCATCCCCAGCGCCCCCCCCCGGCCCCCACCACCCATCAGGTTACCTCAAACTGTTGACACTTGCGCCGCAGGATGTTAACCTCATTGGCCTGGAGGGGCGCCACGTTCTGCTTCACCTGAATGGCCAGCTTCTTGGTGTTGGTCCACTGCTCCGGCAGCTCCTGTGGAAGGCAAAGGTCAGGGAGGGCTCTTCCTGTTTTGCCTTTGGAGTTGTTTTTTTTTTTTTTTCTTTTTAAGTATTTAATGTGTCTGAGTGTTTGCCTGCATGTAGATATGTGTACCACATGCATACAGCACCTGGAGAGATCAGAGGAAGGGTGTCAGATCCCCTGGAACTGGAGTTACAGACAGTCGTGAGCTGACATGTGGGTGCTGGGAACTGAATCCAGGCCCTCTCCCCAGCCCCTCACTTTTAAACCCTCTCCCGTGAGGTAACTGCAGGCTCAGGAGAGACTTCTAAAGTGGCACAAAGTGCTCACATCATCCCACTCAGCCCCAGAATGGTGAACCGAGAAGGCTCTGTGTCCTCTGCCAACCAGAACTTTCTCTACCCTTCATCGCGTTCAGCAGCCTGAACCTGTCTACGTTGTACGCTGTGCACATGTGCATGTGTGTGTCTACATGTGTATGGATCCATGTGTGCACGTGTATGCCTGTGTGTGCCTATATGCACATCCGTGCATGTGAGCACCCATGTGTACATTTGTGCATGTGTGCCTGTGCACCAGTGTATAGTTTTAAGCCTTTTACCCAGGCAGAGGTGTGTGTATGTCCCACGGTCAGGCTAAGGACCCAGGACCAGAAATTAGAAAACAGGTGGTAACATCCAGGCCATCGAGCCTCCCTGAGCAGGATGAGGCATTCCTGCTCAGCTTGCCTTATGTGGCACCCGTCCACCCCAGCTGCCCCCTTGCATGGCCTGGGAGCCCCCAGGAACTGGCCACATGCCAAGCCCTTATGGCATCAACTGGACTGTGAGCAGGGTGGCTGGGGCAGGCACAAGCCTGTTGCTTAAGGTTCAGACCCAGCCAACTCTGGGTCCTCTACAGCACAGGGCCATGGACCTGCAGCTCCTTGTCCCTTCTTACTCCTGAGCCATGGGTCTGGACAGTGGTTAGAGTTGGTGCATACAGACAGGGGAATGGACCTGGTGCAGCTGGACAGGGAGGGGAGGGAGGGAGGGAGGGAGGTTAGTTGATGGGCTTGGGAGGAGATGGCAGAAGGCAAGGCCTCCTTGGAGGTCCCCCAGAGGGACTTCCCCCATCCTGCTCAGCCTATAGCCCAACAGCATAGACTTTTTTCATGTTGACAGCGAATGTCATGTGAGCAGTGAACGGCAGGGCATAGACGGTCTCTGGTCCCTTCTTCATTCACTAATCTCCAGGGGCTCTCTCCGCCCTGGTCTCCACCAGCTTTCATACCCACCTGGAGTGACCTCCACACTCAAGAGGATATGTGCAACATGGAGATGGTTTTAACCCCGTGAAACCATCAGTAGGATATTCCGGCCTCAGGGACCACCTCGGCCCTGTTCTCCAGGAGGATTCCGTCTCCTGCCTCAGTACCTCTGGGAATCCAGAGTCCGGCGGGTGTGGAGCGTGCGGTGACCTGGCAGAGCACTTCAGCTCCGCCGGGACCTACCTGTAGCTTCAAGTGGGTCTCCTCCGGCATCTCCTCCCCATAGGTCTTGAGCAGTTCGATGGTTTGCTTCAGGGGCTCAAACATGCTGTCGGTGGCCACCTGCCTCTCCTTGACTTTCATCAAGTGCCCCATCACCTCCACCAACCCATCGTAGTCCCCCTCCTTGAGAGGTTTCTTTAGGCCCGATCGAGTGATGGTCATGAAGCTTTCCAGATCAGCAAGACTGCAGAGCAAGGGGACTCTCTGTGAGGGGCTCAGCTCCTCCCTGGGTGCTACCTCAGTGTCAGCTTAGTAAGGACACTTGATTGCCATGCAAGGCACCACCAGGAGAGGGACAGCCGCTGGCCCCAAATGGTCCCCTCAGTCTAGATGTCACAAAGATCCTATTAACTCAGACCAGGCTGATTCCTGAGCCGGACCTTAAAAGCCACGGCTCAAAGTGGCGAGCGGGCCTCCCCGATGGGCTCAGCTGGAGAGCATGCTCACATTGCTGCGGCTGATTCTGATGCTCCAATCACTGGCAGGCTGTTCTGGCAGCCTTCCTGCCAGACCCAAGGCTCCCTCACGGAGCGCGAGGGGTACTTCACTCTGGCTTCACCCTCTTACCTGCCCCCGACTGGTCACACACCGAGCCACAGGCAGAGGTGGAAGGCCCCACTCTCAAAGGCCCCAGCTTCTCTCCCAGGCTGTCCAGGGGTCCCAGGGAGACCCGCTTGGGTCTTACACTTGGGTGTCCCAACAGTGAGTTGCAGCCTCACCTGTTGACGACGTGGTTGCTCAGGTATCGCTTGAACAGTAAGCTCCAGCGCTTGATGGTGTTGAGCAAGGCCTGCTTGAAGGGCCGGCAGTCACACTGCAGCCAGCCGTGGAAGACCTTGGTGTTCTCGCACCTGGACACCTCCTCGTACAGTTTCTCATAGGAGTCAATCTACCCAACAGAGCCGCGGCTCCGTCAGCCATGCGCCCGCGCTTCCCCTGAGACCAGCACTGTTTTCTGTCTGGCTGTGAAGGGCAGCCAGGGGGCCCAGGGTGCCAAGACCACTACACCACCTGTTTGTCCTTGTCCCAACACCCCAGGGTGCCTTCTGCTCCTTCCCTACAAGGGGACAGTCAGACAGAGGGGGATGGGATTGGGGGACAACAGCTGGGCTTCGGGAGCATTAGAAGACTCCCAAAGGCTGCCCCTCAACTCACAGGAGTGCTTGCCCACTCTAGGCCATCCCATCCTTGTGAGGTGGCTTCCTCTCACTTGCAGGGGACAGGGGTCAATGTGGAGATCTGCAGGGACCGGTTCATTTTCTGGATTTGATGCTCTGACACCTGGGCCCTTGCTGACCCTGGAGGCTGATTCCTAGACAACAAGCCCTTGCCTGGAGCCGGCCTGAGTGTGGGGCTCCCAACCACCTCTTACTGGGTTCTCACGGAGTCTTATGCTCAGGATCAACAGTCCCCTGTCCTAGTCACCACAGGACAGGACACCGGCCAGCTCAGCACAGTACCCTCACCAAGCTGACTGAAGCCATTCACACTACCAGCCTAGTAGAACCTGCTGAAGGCTCTTCCCAGAGCCTTGGCACAGAGGAGCCACAGGGGCAAAGGACAGCCCAACCTTGCCCTGCGTCCTGGGACACTAGTGCTCCCCCATGTGGCGTGGTTCGGTATGGCATACCACTCCTGGCCTCACCAGCCCTGAGCCACAGTAAAACCCATGTTGTAATCATGCCTCCCAGGTTTCAAATCAGGCCCTGAGGTTATCTACCAGAAGATGCAGGAGAGGATGACGGGGGGGGGGGGGGGGGGGGGGGGGGGGGGGGGGACACAACACGAGTCCCGACCCACCCCCCGCGGGGGATCGACCCCCGAAATTGAAGGGAAGGGACGGA
>CABHPH010137831.1:2447-16956 GCA_902168325.1 Peromyscus nudipes | reverse complement strand
GAAGGAAGGAAGGAAGGAAGGAAGGAAGGAAGGAAGGAAGGAAGGAAAAGAGAATGTCCTTATGAACCCAATACCACATACTACAAACATATACCAATTAGAAGGTGGGCATGATGGAGCACACCTCTAATCTCAAAACTTCAGAGGCAGAGGCCTGCAGAGCTCTGAATTTGAGGTCAGCCTGGTCTACATAGAAAGATCCTGACTCAAAACAAATATTATAGCTGGGTGTCACACACCTTTGATCCCAGCACTTGGAAGGCAGAGGCAGGTGGATCTCTGTGAGTTCCAGGCCAGCCTGGTCTACAGAGCAAATTCCAGGACAGCCAGGAATACACACAGAGAAATCCTGTTTCAAAAAAACAAACAAAACCACACACACACACACACACACACACACACACACACACACACACACAATTTTTTACAGAGCTGAAGATGAAATCCAGTGCCTATACACACTAAACATGTATTCCACCACTGAGCTATCCTTCTCATGCCCATTCCACATTTTTTTTATTGAGACAGGATCTCATTATATATCCTGGTCTGCAGTGTGAGTTCCAGAACAGCCAGGGTTACACAGAGAAACTCTGTCTCAAAAAAAAAAAAAAAAAAAAAACTTTCAACAGTTAGGGTTTGGAGAGATGTCTCAGTGGTGAAGAGCACTGACTTTCTTCCTAGAGGACCTGGCTTGATTCCCAGCATCCACACTGTGGCCCACAACCGTTTGTAACTTCAGTCCCAGAGGAGCCAATGCCCTCTTCTAGCTCTCTCAGACATCAGACATGCACGTGATGCACAAATATACATACAGGTTAAAACCCATACACATTTAAAAAAAAAAAACTTTAAGGGCTGGAGAGATGGCTCCGTGGTTAAGAGCACTGACTGCTCTTCCAGAAGTCCTGAGTTCAATTCCCAGCAACCACATGGTGGTTCATAACCACCTGTAATGAGATCTGGTGCCCTCTTCTGGCCTGCAAGGATACATGCAGGTAGAACACTGTATATATAATAAACAAATAAATCTTTAAAAAAAAAAAACTTTAAATAACTCATCAGAATGACTCACAGAATGAACTTGACAGGTACTGGGATGTATGAAACCCAGAAGAGAGCTCTTGAGGTGACGTAGATGAGACATGACTAAGGGCTGAACTACTAGCAGGAGACACAGCAAGAAGTGGTCACATTTGCAACATAAGCTGGCAAATCAGACCCAGCAGAATGGGCAGCAGGTTAGATGTGGATGTGGGGCAAAGGGAGGAGAAAGTAGGCTTTCTATTTATTCTAATGTATAAGCGTGTGAGAAAAACAAGAGTCCTGTTTTGCACGTCTTAATTCTATAAGACCAAGATGCTGGTCCCTCTGTGGGGTAGACTAACAGTTCCAATGTGACCACTCAGAGGTCTTATATGGCCAGGTGCATAGACTAGAGATGTAAATAGAAGCCCACTTAAGTCGCCCTCAAACAGAAACGGAAACTAGAAATAAGCTTCAGTATCAAGTGCTATAAGAAGAATGTATGAGCTGGGCGGTGGTGGCGCACGCCTGTAATCCCAGCACTTGGGAGGCAGAGGCAGACGGATCTCTGTGAGTTCAGGACAGTCTGGTCTACAGAGTGAGTTCCAGGACAGCTAAGAGAGACCCTGACAAAAAAAAAAAAAAAAAAGGACAACAGTGAAAGAAAGTATGTTATAATATATTTGGCTGCAAAAAAAACCAGACAATCCTGGCTCAAACCACCTGATGAATCTTCCTCTTCCATGTAAGAAATCTGCTCTAGAAAGATGCTCCTCATTTTACCCTGACCCATGACTTTTCTTGTTTTCTTGAGACAAGGTCTCATTCTCTAGTCCAGGCTGACTCAAAGTAGCAGTCCTCTTGCTTGGCCTTTGTAATGGTGGGATTACAGGTGTGTGCCACCATATATGGTTGAACCACAAAAATTGAACCAGTCTTGTTAGGATTTCTTCCTGGGCCTTGAGAAAGGGTCATCTTGAGAAAAATAGAGAACCATGACTGTTGCACAAATCCTAAATGGTCTTATAATAAAAACCTGGAGCCAGATATTGGGGGAAATGCTGAAAGATCAGAGAGAAAAAGGAACAAGCCACAGCCACTTCTCACCTCACCAACTCCTCAGCCGATCCTGTTTGCATGAATCCTCAGACTGAATGTCCCTGAGTCCTCAGCCGGAAAGGCCCTCCAGTTCCTGTCTCCTCACACCTTATATGCCTTTCTCCACCCAGCCATCACTTCCTATCTCAACCTTCCTAGTGCTGGGAATAATGGCGTGTGTGCTTCACAAATACTGGGGTTAAAGGTGTGTGCCATCACTGCCTGGCTCTGTTCCTCTCCTAGACTGGATCAATCTCATGTAGCCCAGGGTGGCCTTGAACTCACAAAGATCCAGATGGCTCTCTACCTCCTGAGTGCTAGGATTAATGGTGTGTGCCAGGCCTACCACTGCCTGGCCTCTGTTTAACTGATCTTTAGGCAAGCTTTATTTTTTTAGATTACAAATATCACCACATTTCCCCTTTTTTGTCTAAAACAATAAAGGAAGGTTATAATTAATATAAGCAAAACTATATACAATAAGTACAATAGCTATATGTAATATATACAGTCAAGAATTACATTAACAATGTCCAGCCCATTAACATTTGACAAATTCAGAGAAAATACTCCATTATTTATCCTATTTTGGTGAGTCCAAAGTGTTGTACCTAATTCATTTTTTTTGTTTGTTTGTTTTTTGTTTTTTTGAGACAGGGTTTCTCCGTGTAGTTTTGGTGCCTGTCCTGGATCTCACTCTGTAGACCAGGCTGGCCTCGAACTCACAGAGATCTTCCTGGCTCTGCTTCCCAAGTGCTGGGATTAAAGGTGGGTGCCACCACCACCCAGTACCTAATTCATTTTATATCCTAACTTATATTACCAACTGAAAACTATCTTTTGACATCTTTCAAACTTATACACTTTATACCTCTTTAGTGAGTTTCTTTTCTGAATTTGTTAACAAGGAAAACTATAACTATAACTATCTAGTCTTCAACTCCATCAGAGACTTGAGAAGGAAATAATATTTACTGAGTAAGCAGGAAATGCAAACAAGTGATTTCCAAAAAATGTAAGAAATGACAGAAACAGCTGGCTGCCTGGACAGTCACCCAAGGTTCCTCTGCAATGTTAGGGTATCCATCTTCAGCCTACAGGCCTAGCATATCTGACAGACTTTTCTGTGAAGCAGGATATTCTGAAGGGACTTCCTACCTTGTCTTGGCAAGGTTCGGCAATCCTTTCTTTTGTGTTCTGCTTGTCCATTTTGGACAGCGTACTGTCAGCAGTCGAGGCAAAGGTACTTTCTTGTCTAGTGGCTAACTTCTGCCACAAAGAAAGTAAACTCCATAAGGAGTTTCTTCAATGCCAATCATCTTCTCTGAAGTAGATTGGTGCTGTCAGGAGCAGACATGTCTCATTGTCATAAAAAAAAAAAAAAGAATCTATGTTATTAAAACATCTTAAATGCCATATTCTGTAGATCTCTGAAGTGTTTGAAGATGACCTGTCTATCTAAAATATATCTGTTTGACCTTGAAAACATACCTAACCTGATTACAAGTTCGATTGTAATGGCTAACTACTAACTTGCATTTCTTTATGTCCTAATTAGTTGGTAATAATAACTTTCAAGGACTAGCAATTTGCATTACGTTGTTAAATGAGCTGTGTAGGTACAATACCTTGAACAAGAATAAAAATATATGTACAGTATAGTCTAACAAAATTAATCTCAACTTTGTATCATTATACATAATTTGTATACAATATACAAAAATCCAATCCAGTGTAAAATATTTAAAGCTAGTAGTTGCTTTTTAAAAGTAGATTCAATAATCTACCTTTTTATCTTATCATATCTATATTCTCCTTTTTTTCTTTTCAGAGTAGATTCAATAATCTACCTTTTATCTTATCATATCAGTGTCCCTTTTTTTTCTTTTTTTTTTAAACAAGAACCCTGAATCTAATCTCCTTTTTTAGCCTTTTCCCCTATGACCATTACCAATAACAACTTGTAATCAACCACAAAAACAATGACAAATATCCATAACTCATTGAACAACCCACCCACCCCCCCCCCTGGGAAAGTGGGGATCGTGTTCTTAAAATTACTTCCTGCTGTGAAGGCATTTTTTTTTCAAGACAGGGTTTCTCTGTGTAGCTTTGGAGCCTGTCCTGGAACTCACTCTGTAGCCCAGGCTGGCCTCGAACTCACAGAGATCCACCTGCCTCTGCCTCCCGAGTGCTGGGATTAAAGGCGTGCACCACCACCACCCAGCTGTGAAGGCATCTTTAGGGGGATCCTGAAAGGAAAAATTTTGGGTTAATTGTCAAATCATGGTAGAGGTAGCTGTATCTTTATTGTCCAGTCTTTACATAATGGAAAAATGCAGGGCTTGTCTCAAGTCCTGGCTAGAGTAGTCTGTGAGGCTGTATCATCTCAGCTAGCCATCTCAAAATTGTCCTGAGCAGTTTGTAGTCCAAAGCTGATCTTTGGGTGGTGTTTGTCAGCTTAGTGGTGTTACTATTATCCAGGTGGAATCATTGTTGTGAAGTCCCATCATCCTTTTGGAGACTTCAAAGGTCACTGTTAGGTGTGATCATGGTTCACTGCAGAAAATCTTTTTTGTGGGACATTTTTTTTTTTCTGGATGATTTGTCCTTTTTCTTCTGATATCTCATTTGTCCAGTGTTCTTCGGATTTGTTAGACTTCATTTTCCTGAAAGACAAAAACAAAACCCTTCCCCAACCTTAACTTTGGGGAGGTTCCCTTTTGGCAAGTTATATCTGATCAAGTGAAAAGCATTAGCTAGTCATATAAGTTAGTTTAAATTGAATGGTCACACTGGTTGATGAGCTATCACCTCTTCTAATTAAGAGGTCTCTCTTGTTCTAATTGAACCTTTATCAATTTTGATGGTATCCATAGATTTTCTCCTCCTGAGGAAACAAAAGCAAAACCTCGTCCCCAATGCAACACATGTCCTGGTTTCCACTCTGAGGTCAGCACATCCTTAAAGTATATAGGTTGATTTAATTCTGTAGTTTTTTCTATTATCCAGTGTCTCTCTGTAACTATTGTTCCTTTCTCATTAGCACTGAGAAAATTCAAAGTTAACAGAGCATTATGTAATCTATTTCTGGGGGTTTTTCTTACCCCTTTCTGTTTATTTAGCATATCCTTTAGAGTTCAGTTTGATCTTTCTTTGACTGCTTGGCCTGTAGGATTATGTGGTATATCTGTAATATGCTTTATATTGTAATAAGCAAAAAACTGTTTCATTTTAACAGAGACATAGGCTGGAGCATTGTCAGTTTTAATTTGTGCAGGTATACCCATGATGGCCATAACTTCTAGCAAATGAGTGATTACAGAGTCAGGCTTTTTTGAACTCACAGCAGTTGCCCATTGAAATCCTGAATAGGTATCAATGGTATGGTATACATATTTTAATTTTCCAAATTCTACAAAATGAAATACATCCATCTGCCAGATTTCATTCCTTTGAGTACCCTTAGGGTTACTTCCTGCTGGTAGTGGAGTTTGATTGTATAAAGAACAAGTAGGACATTTCCTTACAATTTCCTTGGCTTGTTGCCAGGTTATGGAAAAATCCTTTTTTTAAAACCCTCACTATTGACAGGATGGTTTTATGAAATCCTGAGGCCTCCAGCACATTTCCTATCAATAGTTTGTCAATCTCATCATTTCCTTGTGCTAGAGGGCCTGGCAGACCCATATGGGATCAGATGTGAGTTATATATAAGGGATGATTCCTATTCCAGATTATTTCTTGTAACTGAATAAATAACAAAGTTTATTCTGACTCATCAGGGATAAATTCTGCAATTTCAATATGTAAGACCACTCTTTCAGCATACTGAGAGTAACTATGTTGAGAGGTTCCGAAAAAAATCCATTAATACCATCAGAATGGCATATAATTCCAATCTGATATTTGGACAGAATTATAAGGACTTTGAACCACTTTGCTTAAATTTTCTGAATTGTAACCTGCCTTCCTTGTTTGTTTTCATCTGTATAGAATGTAGGAGCTCCAGATATTGGTGTTTCCTGTACAATGTGAAGCAGGATCCTGTTAGTTCTCTTTATAAATTGAATTCTATTGCTTATGGGATATTTGTTGTTAACCTCTCCCCAAAAAAATTACTGCAAGCTCTTTGCCAAGGTTCACTTTCTACCTGTAATTTATCAATTTCCTCATTAGTAAAAGGTACTATAATTTCTGCTGGGTCTATTCCTGCTAACTGATGAAGTCTCAATTTTCCTTTGAGAATCAACTAAGAGATTTTTTCCACATAAGTTTTTAATTTTTTACTCTGTTTATGTGGTAAAAAGATCCATTCAAAGATAATATCTTCTCTCTGCTTTAATATTTCTCTAGGAGAATGTGTAGAGGGTAAAATAACCAGAATGCAATCAAGCTTTGGATCCACACAATTCACAAATGCATCCTCTATTTTCTTTTCCACCAAACCAATTTCCTCTCAGCTTCTGCTGATAATTCTCTTGGACTATTTAAATCCTTGTCACCCTCTAAGGTTTTGAACAAATTACTCAGTTCATCATTTTTTTACCCCAATAGTGGTGTATAGATTGGAAATGTCTCCTAACAATCTTTGAAAGTCATTAAGAGTCCATAATTAATTAATTTAATTAATTAATTAATTAAATAATTAATCAGCCGGGTGGTGGTGGCGCACACCTTTAATCCTAGCACTCGGGAGGCAGAGGCAGGAGAATCTCTGTGAGTTCGAGGCCAGCCTGGGCTACCAAGTGAGTTCCAGGAAAGGCGCAAAGCTACACAGAGAAACCCTGTCTTGGGGGAAAAAAAATTTATTTATAAAAAAAAAAGGGTTGGGGATTTAGCTCAGTGGTAGAGCGCTTGCCTAGCAAGCGCAAGGCCCTGGGTTTGGTCCTCAGCGCAAAAAAAAAAAAAAAAAAGAGTCCATAATCAATCTCTCCTAATTTGTGCCTTTTTGGGTCTAATTTTTGTAGACCTATTATATACCCTAAATAATTAATAGAATCTCCTCTGTATTTTTTCAGGAGCAATTTGTAAACCCCAACAAGGTAAAATTTTCTTTACTTCTTCAAACATTCTTTCTAAAGTATCTACATTTGAATCAGCTAGTAAAATGTCATCCATGTAATGGCAAATTATAGATTGAGGAAATTGCTTACGTATTACTTCCAAGGAGTGTCATACAAAATATTAGCACAGGATTGGGCTATTTAACATTCCCTGTGGAAGAACCTTCCATTGAAATCTCTTAACAGGCTGAGAATTATTATAAGTAGGCACTGTGAAGCCAATTTTTTCTCTATCTTTTTCTTGTAAGGGTATTGAGAAGAAACAGTCTTTTTAAAAAAGATTTATTGATTTATTATGTATACAGTGTTCTGCCTGCATGTGTCCCTGCAGTCCAGAAGAGGGCACCAGATCTCCTTACGGGTGGTTGTGAGCCACCATGTGTAGCTAGAGTTTTCCTGCCGGGCCCACAGTCAGGACAAATCTCTGCCCCCAAGTCCCGCCAGTCTCCGAGCTCCCAAGTCCCGCCAGTCTCCGAGCCCACTTATAAAATAAACACACAGACGCTTACATTATTTAAACTGCTTGGCCATTAGCTCAGGCCTATCATTGTCTAGCTCTTACTCTTATATTTAGCCCATTTCTATTAATCTCTACTTTGCCACGTGGCTCGTGGCTTACCGGTACTTTACATCTTCCTTCTCCTTGCTGCGGCTCCAGCCAGCCTCTCCTCCACCTTCCTGTTCCCTCAATTCTCCTCTCTGTTAGTCCCGCCTATACTTCCTGTCTGGCTACTGGCCAATCAGCGCTTTATTGATACAGAGTGATATCCACAGCAACCATGTGGTTGCTGGTAATTGAACTCAGGACCTCTGGAAGAGCAGTCAGTGCTCTTAACTACTGAGCCATCTTTTCAGCCCCTAGAAACAGTCTTTTAAATCGATAACTATAAGAGGCCATCCTTTAGGTAACAGAATAAGCAAAGGAATTCCAGATTGTAGAGAGCCCATTGGCTGAATTACCTTGTTAACAGTTCTTAGATCTGCTATCATTCTCCACTTACCAGATTTCTTTTTAATAACAAATACAGGAGAATTCCAAAGGCTGGTTTGTGGGGTCCTGCCCCACCAGGAACTTAGGGCTCCAGAGAAGGGACGACCTGGAACTGAGGAAAGGTAAGTGTACCTCTCGCCCGTTCCCCAGCCTCCCTTTTTCCCAGGAGACATCAGACACAGTGGAGAGCCAAGTCAGGCAAGGAGTTGTTTATTCAAAAACAGCAAGCTCTTTTAAAGCATAAAGAAAATAAGGTGGGGGGGGTAAATGTTCCATTGGGCCAATCAGCTTGAAGGTTACCCAATCATGTGCCTAGTTTACAGTATTTACAGTGTTGCCCATGAGGGAATCATGTACTGACATCATCTTTCTTGACCTGAAGCTCCAATCATATCTTTTTGTAAACAACTTGGGTTCCACCCTCTACATTTTCCCTAGGGGCCAGCTTTACTAGCACCTGGCTCCATAGGCCACCCCCCCCACACACACACTGGTTGTTTCTTTAATATGCTGAGCATTTAATTGCTCTTGTACCAGCTCTTCTAAGGCCTGCAGTTTCTCTGTTGTTAAAGGCCATTGCTGAACCCATACAGGCTTGTCTGCTAACTATTTTAAAGGTATGGCTGTTGGTGTCTTTGGAAGATCAGCAGCTGTTGTGCCCTGTTCTTGTACAATCTAGATGGCTGGTGACTGTTATTTATAATACCTTCTAATATTTTCCCCAGAAACATATGTTAGTTTATGGATTATTTCTGAGATTGGAAGAACGTTAATCTGGGTATTCCATTGTTGTAACAAACCATGTCCGCATAAATTCATGGCTATATTAGCCACATATGGCTTCAATTTTCCTCTCTGTCCTTCTTGTCCTATACATTTGACCCATCTCATGCTCTGTTTTACCTGAGACAATGTTCCAGTCCCTAAAAGCTGAACATTTACCTCCTGAAGAGGCCAATTTGGATGCCAAGATTCTGGTGCAATTATTGTTGCATCCACACCTGTGTCTACAAGACCTTCAATGCTAACATCATTTATTCATATTTTTAATTTTAGTCTTTGTTCATTTATAGAAGTTTGCCAAAAAATTCACTTTATGATTTCTGACAATTTTTTTCTCTATTCTATAGCTGTTCTATCATCCAGAGAAGTATGGTTTTTCACAATAGGCATTAGGTTCTTTAATTGCTCTGGGAAGGAGTTTCTTCCATGATGACAGGAAAGAACTGAACCAAATTTGCCGTGGGGGCCTGAGAAAGGCCCCTTATGGAGTTTCCCAACAGCAAAGGCAAGGGGTTACCTTGTCTGTCCCCTGTTGATCTACATTCGTTAGTTCAGTGTCTGCCTTTCCCATACCTTCTGTATAATCCAAAAGGGAGGGGTGTTCTGTTGGAATTATTCCTTGAAAAAACATTGTTTCTAGGAATACCCTGTTTACAATCCCTTTTTAGGTGACCTTGTCTACCACAATTGAAATGTTTGACATTACTATTTTTCTTCCAACCTCTGGAAATCATCTCTTCTATCCAAGCATCAGCATGGTCATGAGATTCAATATTGATTGTATCTCAGATCCATTCCTCCATGGGTGTTGATCTTGCCTTTAACAGCCTAATTGCCCTTTCACATTGTGCATTAGCATTTTCAAAAGCCAGATTCAATTATTATTTGTTTAGCTTCTGAATTTGGTATCATTCTATTTACTGCTGAAGTCAGTCTTTGTGAGAAATCAGTGAAGGTTTCTTTTGGGCTCTGTATAACTTTAGTAAATGACTGAATTTTCTTTTATACTTCTTCAACTCTGTCCCAAGCATTCAAAGCTGCTGTGCCGCATAAAGTGAGGATGTGGTCATCATATAAAGATTGTCTTTGTATATCTGCATAATTGCCCTCTCTAAGAAGTTGATCTTGGAAGATTTCAAGACCTCTAGTCTTACTCTGTTGTTCAAAGGTCTTAGCTTCATCCTTCCACCAGGTCCTCCATTGTAATTGGGGACCAGCCTCTAAGACTGCTATAACCAAATCTCTCCAGTTTTGAGGGATAATTCTATTACAAGTTGATGATGAGTTTAACACCTGCTTCACAAAAGGTGAATGCATGCCATATGACGCTATCACTTCCTTGAATCTCCTCAAATCTAACATTTGCACAGGAGTCCATTCAGCTCGTACACAATCTTGGGGATATCTACCATTTGGCAGTTCCTGTAAGGTGACTGGATAAATTAAGGTTGGCTGTTTGAAAGTCTTAGGCTGTTTCTCTGTAACCTTATAATGCAATGCTGAAATTGGTTCTCCTTTAGATTCCTGTGTCTGGGCCTGAATATCTCTATAATCTGTTTTAACAGGTTTTTCTAAGATTTGTATCTTGGCATTCATATCAACCAACTTGACACTCATATAAACTAACTTTTTTAAAGATAAAGTAAGAATGCTCGAACTGATAATGTTTATAATTGACATTACATCAATCCCATCTATGTTAATTATTCTTTCATTTAGTTGCTCCCTTTTCATACTGTTTAATGTATAGTCAAACAGAGACCAAACCCCTTTCATTGTAACGTTTACCATTTTTTTTAATGTGGGAAAACTTTTTTTTTTTAAACTAATTCCCCCTTTTAAGAAATCCCAATTGACTCACCAAAGCTACTGACAATGACATTTCAGATGTCGGTGAAGTGAGACAGCTACCTGGTATGGCAGCAGCCCGAGGTGGGCGTCCAGAGAAAGCCAAAACCCTTGTGTTTTATATGTGTTAATTTTGTAGTTAATATGTTAACATACTTGTGTGTGTTAATTTTGTAGTTAATATTAGTGTAATAATATATAGTACTAAAGAGCTAATTAAGAATACAATTATTAGAGTATGGTCTTGGAAGTTTATTAATCCTTCTATAATAGGCTGGGAGAGGAAGGAAGCAAAAAAGCCAGCTGTCTGCATGGGGAAACGTGCAAAAGTGGCTAATCCCGGTGTGTTTGGAGCCTAAGCCTGGGCTTGGGCTTGGGCTTGTACCTGAGTCTAAGCCTGGGCCTGGGCCTGAGCCTGGGCCTGAGCCTAAGCCTGGGCCTGAGCCTGAGCCTGAGCCTAGGCCTGAGCCTGAGCCTGAGCCTGAGCCTGAGCCTGGGCCTGAGCCTGAGCCTGAGCCTGAGCCTGAGCCTAAACCTGGGCCTGAGCCTGGGCCTGAGCCTGAGCCTGGGTCTGGGCCTGAGCCTGAGCCTGAGCCTGAGCTTGAGCCTGAGCCTGGACCTGAGCCTGAGCCTGGGCCTGGGCCTGAATCTGAGCCTGAGCCTGGACCTGAGCCTGAGCCTGAGCCTGGACTTGGGCTTGCTCCTGTGGAGTCAGCTGTCTTGCACAGAGAAAAATGGGCAAAAGCAGCTAACTCCTGTGGTTTTTGGAGCCCAAAAATCTGTGGAGTTTGCTGCAGAGAGGCTGCAACAAAAACTTCGCCAGCAGGGTAGGGACTCCGACCCAGTTGGCCTGAGCTGGTGGCTGCAAAGTCACAGGCAAGTGGCTTTTTCATGAATTTCTGCCCCAAAAGTTGGATGCCAGATGTTGTACAAAAATCCTAAATGGTCTTATAATAAAAGCCCAGAGCCAGATATTGGGGTAAATGCTGAAAGATCAGAGAGACAAAGGAACAAGCCACAGCCACTTCTCACCTTGCCAACTCCTCAACTCACAATCATCTAAAATGGGATGCCCTCTTCTGGCATGTAGGCATACATGCAGGTAGAACATTGTACACATAATAAATAAATAAATCTTTTTTAAAAAATAGTTGTCTTTTTATCTTACATCCCTACATTCCCCTAAATAGTAACAAACATCCATAACCCAACAAAAACAAAAACTAAACCACCCACACTCCACCTCCTGGGATTGTGGGCTTGGTTTCCTCTAAACTGTTTCCTGTTGTCTGTGGGCACTGGCATCTTTGGGGATCCCTGAGAAAACTGAGATAATGGCCAAGTCCCAGGAAGACCAGCTGTAACCTTTGTTGATATATATCATCTGTCATTCAGGAGGTCTCCCTGATCAAAACTGATCCATATTAATCCTGAAGGAATCCACAAGCCTCTTGTTTCCTGTGGAAACAAAAACATAACCTCTTCCCCACAGCATTTTTGACTTTCATTTGACAAATAATTTTTTATTTCTGTTTTAAAGTTAAGGCATTCCTAAAGTACATAGGCTGGTGTATTTTATTGGTCCCTCTTTCGATCCCATGTCTCTTAGCAGCTTATCAGCAATCAAAAAATTCAAAGACAAACAATACCATACAGGATCCAGACTCCCTGTGTATTCCCCATGTCTACATGGCTTATTCTTTTTTTATTACTTTACTCTCTCTTTAAAGATTTTACTTTATTATTTATAAACTATTTTTTCTATGACCATCTATATCCTTTCTCTTTTCTTTCTTAAGGCTACGCACATTTTTAAACACACTGTAACCTGTTTAGAGGTTTGGTTTTTGTTGCTTTTTTCTGTCTTAATCTGCTTTACTGCATATCTCTAGTCTTTTTTGACCACATGAGCCTCTAAATTGCTAAGTGGCTAGGACCTCCGCCACAGCTTTGGCAGTTGGCTCTGCCTACTTCTCGGGTCTTTGGGAGCCATGCCTAAAGCTTGAGGGCTCAGTTGGAAGTAGATGATCAAGAACTGCATTCAAACCCCCCAGCTCTGGAATGCCAGTGCCCTGCACAGTGGCAGGCATTTTTACTTCCCTGTTTCTAATTAGTGTGAGAACAGCTGTTTTAAGTGCTCTGCTGTATGGCAGAGTTTCTTAAAGGAGTCAAACCTTTTTTGTTTTGTTTTGTTTCGTTTTCTCTTTCACCTTTCTCTGGCCCTATGTGGAAATTGGGGCCTCATGTCGGAACGCCAAAATGTACTTTTTTTTCCCCCCTACTCTTTGAGGGCCCACCACCCAGCTCCCAAATAAATACATGGAGATTTATTCTTTTTTTTCCACGTGGCAAGTTTATTTGGGAGGAGGGTAGAGGGAATGGAGGGAAGAAGAAAAGGGGGAGAGAGAGAGAGATAGAAAGAAGAGAGAGAAGGAGAGAGAAAAAAAGGGAGAGATGTGTGCTATCTCTGCTAAGGGGGGAGGGGGGAGGAGTTTTTTCCTCTTAAGGGGGATTTAACGTAAGGCAGGTCTCTAAGGGGCAGGTCAGAATACTAGCATTCCTCCGTTTTGATTATTATAAAAAGGTGAGTTATGGATAGCAAGTGGAGGGGAATGAGGGCGCCAAAATCTCAAGACTGCTTCCTGCTGACAAGGGGCAAAGTGGGGAGGGGGAAGTTGGGAGTCACGCATGGTAGGAGGTGTGAGTGAAGAAGCATTCAGTCAGCTGTCATCATGGAGATCTCAAGCATAGAGATCTCAGGCATCTGTTCCTTGAGGGAGCTGAGAAGGCAGGTTGCAGCAGTGATGCTCCAGGAGCTTGGGGGAATGACATGCCAAATCAGGGGTACAGGAGCCATCACATCTGCTGTTTCTCTGGAGGTAGAAATGCCTCTATTCATCCTGTAAAAAGTGTCAATGAATTAGGAGATAACAGAGTTTTTATGAGTGGGCATGTGGGTGAAGTTAACCTGTCAGTATTTGCCCAGTTGACATCCTCGGTTGGTGATTGGCATCCTCAGAGCTGGTGCAGGTGCTGGTGGTGTATCTGAAGAGCCCCTGAGGGCTGATCTTGGCACAGGTCTGGCAGGAGGGGTGGACCTATGCAGGAACCTGTAAGTGCAAAACAACTGGAACAGATTTACATCTTGGTGTCATAGCAAAAGGCTATGGCTTTGGGTTAAATGGTATGAACATTTCTTTAAATCTATAACCAGAGGAAATTTACTGAATGGAAGTGGTTGAATGAGTGAAGGAGGAGGGAGGCTTCCCTAAACATCATCATATCTGGGAAGGAGATGTAAGTGAACAGAAGTGAGACAGCTCTCCTATCTTCATATAAACAAACCTTAAAGCTGTTTCTTTCATCTAACTCTCCAGGAGATACTGAGAGCAGTTGATAGTAAAAAATTACATTGAAATCTGTTCTGTGGGGGCTGGAGAGATGGCTCAGAGGTTAAGAGCACTGACTGCTCTTCCAGAGGTCCTGAGTTCAATTCCCAGCAAACACATGGTGGCTCACAATCATCTATAATGAGATCGGGTGCCCTCTTCGTGCATGCAGGAGTATATGCAGCCAGATTATATACTGTACAATAAATAAATAAATAAATAAATAAATAAATAAATAAATAAATAAATAAATCTTTTAAAAAATCTGTTCTGTGAGTTTATCTGATCTGGTAACAAGGTAAATTGTG